>LOJH01048208.1:0-13068 GCA_001685095.1 Ellobius talpinus
GAGAGAGGGAGGGAGGGGCAGGGGAGTGGAGGACAAGCAGGCAGGCAGACTAAGGGCAAGTATAGAGAAATATACATGCAGTCAGTCTCCAGTCCAGGGAGGCAAAGACAAGCAGATCTCCAGGGCTCACTGACCTAGCCTACACAGCAAACCACAGGCTGATAGGAGATCCTGTCTCCTTCAAACAAGATGGACATCAGTTACAAACATGTTCATTTGCACACACGTGGACACACATGCACATACTTTTTTTTTTAAAAAAAAGATGTTGTTCTTGCTGGACAGTGGTGGTGCATGCCTTTAATCCCAGCACTTGGGAGGCAGAGGCAGGTGGATCACAGTGAGTTCAAGACCAGCCTGGTCTACAAAGGGAGTTCCAGGACAGTTAGGACTGTTATACAGAGAAACCCTGTCTCAAAAAAATAAATAAATAAAATAAAAAAAGAAAGAAAGAAAAGAATGTTGGTCTTGAAACCAAGACAGTAAGAGAAGGATTTGCAAGTATTTAAGATGTGTTCATCTGAGAGACTTCCAGAGCATTGGGTGGCATCTGCGGACTGTTATCCTGCATGATATCCTAGTGCTAAACTGTGCCCTGAAGTCAAGTGTCTCTAATTATCAGTACACAGTGGAGAAATGCAGTTGGTACTGAACACTCATTCCCTAAGCTGCAACTCTGACTCCAGGTACCGAAATAAGAAATTCCCTAGACTCCCCAGCCTAATCATGCCCTTTCTATATCCCTTTCCTTAGGAATATGAGACCCAATCTAGTGCAGAGGCCAGATTCGTGAAGCAGCTGGACCAGTATGAAATGATCCTTCAGGCATCAGAATATGAAGACATGGAGAATAAACCTGGGAGGCTTCAAGACTTCTATGATTCCACAGCAGGTACTCATGCTCATAAACTCATAAACGTTGTTGGTTTAGTTGGGCTCAATCTTAGTGTGGGGACTGATGGTCCATAAGTTGCGAACCCCATGTTGGTTCCCTCTTCTGACCTTTCAAGAAGAACATCTCGAAAGAAAATGGTAATGTTGAGATGGGTAGTTGAGATGCCAGTGGCACTCAGGGACACCACTTTCATGTCTGAGCAACATGTTCACATTCTGCTTCTGCCAGCTGCCAGCTGGTGGTCTCTTGCTATCTCTGAGCCTGTGCCTCATCTGATAAATGGGAACCAAAACTCCTTTCTTAAGTCCAAAATTGCTTTTCAGAGGGATATAATGCATGGGAAAGGGCTTTAATTTGTTAGTGCTTTAGAAATGTAAGATTGGGATAGAAATAGTGAGTGACTTAAAATAGTTCTTCCATTTAGATGGAAGTTTCTATCCCACCCAATACCACAACCAAATAAACAAGCAGAGGCTTATATTATTTATAAACTTTTTGGCCTATTGCTCAGGCTTATTACTACCTCTTACAGCTAGCCCATGATTTTTATCTATGTTCAGCCACATGGCGGGGTACATTTTCTCATGATGGCATTATCATTTTGCTTTCTCTTGCTTCCTCTGCTTCTGACTGACAACTGCATCGCTGCCTTTCCTCTTCCCAGAATTCTCCTGGTCTGGTTGCCCCATCTATGATTCCTGCCTGACTGCTGGCCAGTGTTTTATTAAACCAATACTAGTGACAAATCTTTACAGTATATAAGAGCATTATCCCATAGCATTTCCCCTTTTTTCTTTTCACAACAAGAACCCTGAATCTAATCATCTTTGTTTAGTTTTTTTTTCCTGACCATTATCCATAACAACTTGTAGTCAACACTCAAAACAAAGGCAAACATCCATAATCCATTTTTGGGGAATGTGAACGTAGTTTTCTAGGCTACTTCCTGCTGATTGGGGGTGCTGATAATCTTATGGGAACCCAAAGAAAATTTAGAATTATGGTCAAATTCTTACCAGAGTCTTCTGTAGGGCTGGATTATCTTGGCCAGAAGTCTTGAGACTGAGGCAAGTTCTTATTGGAGTATTCGGTTAGGCTGGATCATCTCAGCCAGCAGTCTTGAGGCTGTTCTGGATATAGATTTAGAGGAAACTGCAACAGAGATGCTCTGAAACATTGGATCATCTGGGCCACCCATTCCCATTGGAGATTTTTCAGGGGTTCTTCTTTGATCAAACCTTATTTTTCTTAATCTAGAATGAATCCACAGCCTCTCATTTGAAGTCAAGGCATTTTCAAAATATATAGGTTGGATTAATCCAGCAGCATTTATAATCACATGTATTTTAGCAGCTGTTGCTTCTTTCTCAGCAGTCAAGCAATTCAAAGACAGCAGAGTAACATAGACTTCCACATCTTCTTACCAGGTGGATGTCACCATCATTATAGTACCTCATAGCACAGCTGTGGACTCATGAGACATGGGTTTTAATCTTGCTTATACCACATATAGCCATGTAAATCTAATAAACCACTAAGGCCCTTGAGTCTTGTGTTCTTTTCATTATAATGGAGATACTTAAGCCTGGTGTTGTGCATGCTTGTAATCCTAGCACTCAGGAGGTAGCTGCACAAGGGTCGAGTTTGCAGCTAGGCTCAGCTAAATAGTAAGACTCTGCTTTCAAAAACAAGAGCCAGGGATAGAGTTCAGTAGTGGAGTGCTTGCCTGGCATGAGTGAAGCTCCAGATCCCATCATCCAGTATAGAATGGGGATATTGGCAGCACCTACACGATAGATAGGGTTGTGTGAGGATGCTGGAGGAAATCCTAGGATCTGATTAGAGAGGCACCTGCACTGTCGGCTGCCTTCATTTTGATTGCTTACAAAGCAAGCAGCCACACCCACTGTTGGAGATGGATGTTCTATGGCATCTTCAAATATAACTCCCTGTCCATTTTCTGGGAGCCCTGTTGGATCAGGCAGTCCAGTCTCTATTTTCCCTGAGAGGGCTACGAGGACTGGCCTTTCTCTGACCTGCCGTGACCCTTGTGTGGCCTCACCAAACTCATAAAAGTCCTGGCTCACAGACTACTTTCCAAAATACTATTTTCATGAATGTGGAGCTGATGCAAGTTTCTGAGCACAGCACCTTAAACCCCTTGGCCATCCTGACCGCAAGTTTCTTTTTCTCTTCTTCCAGCCCCATTCCCTCTGCTCTAGACAGGGAAGTCAGTTCACACTGGACTGTCACTGTGACCTTCCCTGTACATATGGGCATCAGCTCATCTTTTGGAGGGTGGGGCAGGGAGAAGTGGAGTGGGTATCAAACTTGGGGCCTTGTACATGCCAGGTGAGTATTCCAGAGCTATGCCCTATGCTGATATCTTTATTTTAAAAACACCTGGCTTTCCTCTTTCTAAAACATAACCTCTCAACACTTTTGGATGACCGAGAAAGTCTGAGGACCTGCTGCTCCCCGTGTTTCCAGCATTCTTTCCTAATCCGCTCTCTGAGACTTCATTGTTCCCTTTTTGCTCAGTCTGTACCTGGTCTCAGTGTGCTACAACCTTGCAGTTTCCCTCTGGCTCTGCCCTTTGGTTAGCTTCAGTTACTGCAACACAACATCTCAGATGACCAACTTCCAATGAGGAAGGTTTCTTTCAGCTCAGAGTTTTAGAAGTCTTAGTGTGTGATTGCTTGGCCCCATGGCTTTTGATGGTGGCGCATCATGGTTGGGTCTAGTTGGAGCACAGCTGTTTGCCTTCTTCAAGGACATGAACTTGTAACTCTACCTGCTAGAGGTGTTCCCCCTTCTGTATGTGTTGTCTGAGTTTGTTTTAACAATACGATAGATAGCAGTAGGATCAAGTGGGATCAGGTGGTTATAACAGAAGCCACGGAGCCTGGAATCTTTCCCATCTGGCATTTGACTTCCATGGCTTGCTGGCCCATGTTATTCATGACAGTTGGGTTCCCAAGAGCATAGTTCACAGAAATTTAACACACAGGCCATGTTTGTGCCGTCTTTGCGCTTTACAGTTGTCTTCAGTTGTTTTAGTCACAGTGGAAAAACAGAGAGAAATACAAGTAGAATTTTAAAAAATCAAACTATATGAATGGAGTTGTCTAGCTCGAAGCATGTCTTTTGCTGAGAAAGAAGCTTAAGCCCAGAGAGACGGTGGCTTGTCAACAGCCAGCTGAATGAGAATCTCCTGTTTGCACTGCAGCGCATTGCTTCCATTAAAGAGTTAGTAAATCAATCTAATGGAGCCAATTGGAGAAATGACTTCTCAGTACCCCAGCGACAGATATGTAAGGAAAGGACTCATTCCTAAGCACATGTATGTAAGAGCAAAGATAAAGGCAGAGCTAGCAAGTCAGGTTTATGGGAAGGGTTGGAGGAAAGAAAGGGAAGGGCAAATGGCATATTTTCATTTTAGAAATTAAAAAATAATTAACAAAAAAGGTTTCATCAAAGAAACATGAGGAAACATGTAAACTGCATCTATTACAACTGAAATTGTTTATTACATTCATTTATTTGATAGTAGATGGGGGCATGTCATAGCTCACGTGTGGAAGTTAAAGGAAGCTTTCAGGATTTGGTTCTCCCTTCCCTATGGGCTCCAAAGTGGATCTCAGGTTGACAGACTTAGCAGCAAGTTCCTTGATCTGCTGAGTCATCACACCAGCCCTGTTACAGCAGTTTTGAAGGGGATCTCAGGCTCTAGTTTTGGGGTGTTCTCTAATTCACACCATAGCTTTGTCCTTGCTTTCTGAACCCTATTGCTTTGGGGAGCAGCAGAGTCTTTGACTTTCAGACTGGGTGACAGGTGGGAGATGAAACTTGAGAAATGGCTTTGGGGCCAAGGCTCTGAGGGCCTCATGGGTCAGTGTAGTCAGGACTTGTTAGCTGGTCACCTATACTAGGTATCTGTAATGATTTATACTAGATGAGGATGGGGTCACTGTTCAGAGAAGAAGCCTGGGGAGGACTGAGGAACAAGGACAATGGCAGACATCAGCTACTTGAGATGTTATCCAAAGGGAGCTTATATTCTTTGTACCCTGGTCTTCCTACAGGCCATTTGCTTTTCTTTAATGTTTTGTTTTGTTTTTTTGAGACGGTTTCTCTGTATAGTCCTGCCTGGCCTGGAACTCTGCTATAGATCATGCTGGCCTCAAACTCAGAAATCCTCTACCACCTGGGTGCTGTGATTAAAGGCATGCACCAGCACCACCCAGCCTGCCATTTTCTATGTGGAAACTGTATCCCCTTAATTCATTGTAGTTTTGGAAGAGATGGGTCTGCCGTCTGGGCTCTCCCAAGCTTCCCCTGTAGTCCCTGGGAGAGACACTCAGGGGCTGCCTGGTGCTGTTTCCTCTACATCTTGAGAGACTAAATGATGATTCTCATCCTTGCACTCTGGCTAAAATGGTCTCCTTTTTACCTGTTCCTGGGACCCAGAATCTCCTGCTTTGAGGTATGGTCAAGTTCACAGAAGAGAGCCCCTGATAGCCATGGGGTCAAACTGAAGAGATGTGTGTCTTCTCTTGTTAATATAAAAATGTCTCCCCTTCCCCAGGAAAATTCAGTCACCCTGAGATAGTCCAGCTTGTTTCTGAACTGGAGGCAGAGAGGAATGCCAACATAGCCTCGGCCTCTGTGGAGCCGGGCTCCTGAGTGCACCTCGCGGCTCAGCTGCCCTACTTTCTTCTCTGCTTCATGGGAACGTGTTTTTCTACTGTGGCTCTGAAGATTTCCCAAGATGAGAATCTATCTTCCGTTGTCTGGACTTGAGCAACAAGTATAATATAACCCTAGTCCTAAAAGAAACCACCGAACTGAAAGTGGTCAGGAAGATGCCGTGGGTGAAGCCTCGAGAGGAGAATGCTTGTTTTGTGAATTAAATAAATATTAAACACTCCAGACTTTGGCTTCTGTTTTGGATGTCTTCAATTATCTTCTTCGGGCTTGTTTATTAGCTTATATTACTGAAGAGCAGATTCATTGGAAGGTAGAACATTTAATTATAATTACTTTTTAAATGTTTATTTATTCATCCATTCATTTGGTTTTTCGAGACAACCCTAGCTGTCCTGGAAATCACTCTGTAGACCAGGCTGGCCTCAAACTCACAGAGATCCTCCTGCCTCTGCTTCCTGAGTACTGGGATTAAAGGCATGGGCAACCACTGCCCAGCTAATTATAATGACTTTCAAGAACAGATTCTTCTTGGGGTGTAGCGGTGAGTTACTACTGTGTGAGGTAGTCCTGTACCCTCACCCAGGTGAGATGCTCTTGAGGCCAGCATCTGTTGCTGCCTGAGAGGTGGTTTCATTCTGGCTGGTCCAGGCCCTCCTAGACCCTTCTTCCCAAGTACTAGCATGTGGCACCATGCCCAGCTTGAGCCAGATGTTTAATTTTACAGGTGCTTCAGGCCCCTGATTGTAGATTTTCAAACCTGCTCACAGTCTGTCCTCCTTCCCAGTGCATCATCATCATCTGAGGATGTATTTTAGGGCATACTCTTTCCAATGCCAGCCAGGTGGTGGTGGCGCACGCCTTTAATCCCAGCACTCGGAAGGCAGAGGCAGGTGGATCTCTGTGAGTCTGAGGTCAGCCTGGTCTACAAGAGCTAGTTCCAGGACAGCTAGAACTGTTATACAGAGAAACCTTGCCAAGAAAAACAAACAAACAAACAAAAAAACCAAAAAAAACAACACTGTACTATTTCCAATGCTATGTGTCCTCCCCTTTCCTTATTTCTTTATGATTTAATTTCTTGGTTATAATAGCAATTATGAATGGGTGTTGCCAGGGTCATTGCATTAAAAGTATGTATCTGCCAACTTCATCTCTCTTCTTTATTTCTCTTTGGTGGGAATAATAATCCCTTTCCCATGGCTTTAGTTGTGTACTCTGTCGAAAAGTGTGGGAAAGATGGCCATTCATTGCAAGCCTACCTGGTAATTCAGCATGAGCAATGAGCCTTCTAATGGAAATGTCATCTTCCAATGGAAGGAGGCCTTTGAGGCTTGTGTGGAACATTCTAAGTAGCGTTTCTCTGGAAACTCTGCAGTATCCATAGATACGCTGTCTGCAGGAAGCAAGATACATGATCTCCGCAAAAGCAACCCATGTGTATAATATCAACTGAGTTGAAAGGTAAAGAATGTGAAAATGTTATTTTTTAAGGTCTTATTAGTAAGAAAAAAATTCTACCTATTAGTATTGTGGGGCCTTTTCTGTTGGTTTGGAAATTTTCACAAAATAACTCGAACACAGTTCAAGAATATGTGAGCAGAGCCTTTTCCATGGAAAAGCTTTTCTGGGCTTTGATTTGCTATGTTGTGCCCACTGTAATTTATCATGAAGTCAGGACAGTCTGGAGGCTGTGGAAGCCTCTGCTGGCTCTGCCCTTACTCTGTTTACATCATCATTACCTCAGTTTATCATTTTCCTGCCAAGTGGCAGTTCACAATGAGACCTTACCTAAACTTTATTTCGGGGAAAAAAGAAAATAATGGGACTGTGACTAAAATCTTAATAAAAACCACACTGGAGCTCAATAAGGAAAGATAACTATTGAATCCATCAGCAATGTCTATAAATATTGGAACATTTTTGCTTTTCCTTGCAGGATTCTTGCTGCTTGCCCAGATTAGTCTTCTGACTAACAAGTCCTACAATTATGATTCAGAGTAAATAATTATTCTTGGGTTGAATTCAAGAAAAAATGATTTTGGTCACTGTTTTCCCTATGCCTTGCATTTCTCCATCTGTGACATAATTCTCTGTGTCCTTGTGTTTGGAGAATGTCAGTTTGTCTCACAGCCTATGCTGTGGGTGAATGACTGCTCCTGTGGATTATGAGAGATGACCTTGGGACTCAGTATTTTCATGTATGTAATCTTACAGTTTCAATGTGGGGAGCAGTGATCTTTGAGACTTAGGGGAGACTTGCTGCTGGTGGTGGGTATAACGAGTGTGTCCTGGTTCAAGGCTGGGAACGTGGGTTGGATACAGTATGAGTGTCCAGGTTCAAATCACAGTGAATTGTTTTCGTTAATAGATCTATTTGGTTTATTTTACAAATGTGCCATAGATTATATCCCTGCTACCAAACAGCCAACAGGTTTCCGTTGTGAAGAAAAAAGTTTATAATGTTAAAGGAAAAGGTGGTCGCAGGAAGTTGGGTGTCTTTTCGTCCAGGTGAACAACGTGTAAATTGGAAATTCATCCTAACCCACCTTCTCTGGGGGTTCTCTTCTCAGATATTCTTACCTGAGTAGTGACTGTCCTAGGTGGATTAGAGGGAATTTGAGAGTCAGCATTCTTAGATGACAATTGGTCTTATGACTTCTGTCTATCCCATTCCTCAGGGTAGAAGTGGATATAAAATTTCCCCTATGAAAGCATTGCCACCAACTTTAAGTCATCAGTAGCACTGACAAAATAATCAAAGATCCAGTCATCATTAAAGTGGATTATTTTAATGACTTAAATAAATGTACATAATTGATGTAGGTGAGAGAGATCAGAAGCAGTTTGGTGACGTTTGTAGTGGCTTGGCTGACTGCGGGAGACAGTCTCAAAGAGTACCACCTCTTCATCTTTAGACTGACAGCGCACAACTCAGTCCTCAAAGACATGCACATGGTTATGGAGACCAAGCAAAAACCAAAGCTAAGAATTGTAGCTGCATGTTTGGGAAATACACATTGAGTTCCACAGACAAGGATTATGAGCAATTATGAACCTACTCCAGTTGGGCATTTTAAATGACGACACTTGTAAATACTGCAGTGTGATGGTCAAGTGGTCCATCATCAACACAAATACCAATGGAAATCATTATATTAAATTTTTGGAAGAGGCCGTTTAAATAGCAATATCAAAACTTGGTTTCCCAGTGGGATTTTGGTCTTCGAATCAGGAGATGAACAAGCCTGCAGCCCAGGCTGGCTGGACCTAGCACTGGAGCTCCTCATCCGGGGTTTGCCGCGGGCCTCCTGAAGCATTCTGGGAGCTGGCGTGTGCTGTGGAGTTCAGGACCTCCTCGAAACTGCCTCCACTGTGGTTTGTCCCGCCTACTTTCGTCTGAAATAGGCAGGTAGATTAAAATCCAGTTAGTTTTTCATTGTCATTTTTATATCTTTTTTTTCTTAGAATGCCAAAGTTTAATTGCTTTTCAGTTCAGACATAACTGTTTTTCCCCAGAGGCACATGAAGCAAGAGAAGTTTCCTTTACGGTCCAGAATGTCATTATTTTCAGTTCTAGGATAGGATTCCAAACTTGAATTTCATCTACATGTAAGATTCTAATCCCTGCAGGAATATACTGAGATCTAAAGATGTGCATCATCTGTCTCTATTCATCTAGAAAATTGATTTAATCAAATTGAAATTGGATCTTCGATTAACTCTTCCAGTTTTAACAAATATATAAATATCCTTGTATGATGTATACTTACATTTTCTATTTGAGACATAACTCGTGGCCAGTCCTAATTATTGAAAATGTCTCTTTTTGTGCATGTGGTTGTGGATAAATGTTTGTATGCAGGTGTGCATGTACATATGTGTGTATGTATGTGGAGGCCACCAGGTAACCTCAGGTGTGTCCACCCCCTCTTGTTTAGACAGCATCTCTCTTTGGCCTGGAACTATCCAAGTAGGCCAGGCTGGCTGCCTAGCAAGCCCCAAGGATTCCCCCCATCGCCACCTTCCCAGAGTTAGGAGTGCAAGTGTGTTATCACTACTACTGAGTTTTCAACAGGGGGTTTTGAAATTGAACTTTGGTCATAGCGCCTGCAGGACAAGAAGCACTTACTTCTCCAGACTACCCCTGCCCCCACCATTTTGGATTTTGGGTTCTTGATGTTTCCTTTTATCTTAAGCACTAGGGATTTCATACCTTTCTAGGCTAATTCCTGAGAATATTTTATGATGAGTCTCTTTGGTGTCCTTGTTTATTGACTCAATAGAAACAACGAGGTCAGCCCACATTTTAAATATGTGCTTAAGAATTTTGAATGATGAGTTATTAGAAGCTCTTCAGATCCATGTTTTATATTCCAAAATATTTACTGTAAATCTGAACAATCACAGTGGCCTTTCCTTAACCATCCACAATGTGTATAAACACCAGGGAAAAGGAAAGTAGAGACTAGAATATGCTGTTGCTATTGCTGGACTAATGTCTGTACCCACTGTCACCAAAGTAATGCAGACATGCGCACCAAGACAGTGTCCATGCTGCCTTGCCCGCCCTTTAAAACCTAACTGGATAGGGCTAGAGAGATGGCTTAGTGGTTTAGGGGCACTGTTGCTCTTGCAAAGGACCCAACTTTGGATCTCAGCACCCATACGACAGCTTGCAACCATCAGACTTCAGTTCCAAGGGATCTGAAGCCCTCTTCTGACCAACATGAGCACCAGGCATACGTGTGGTACACAGATATACACATGGGCAAAACACACATAAAAGAAAATAAATCTAAAAGGAAATTTATAAGAAATGTAACTAGGGTTTAAAAGCAGTTAATTCATTAATAGTTCCATAATTCAACTATCATAAAAATTTTTGCATTTTAAATTCAGTTATCAATTTAAAAGTTACTGACTTTTCTACATTGTTTAGATCAGAAATTAAATTATTTATTTCTACATTGCTTAGACCAGGAATTTATTTGATTGTTTGTTTGTTTCCCCCCAGAGTCTTCCTTTGTATCCCAGACTAGCCTATAAAACTACATAGGCCAAGCTGACCTCGAACTCCTAATTCCTGCTGCCTTAGCTAGTATTGCAGGTGTGTGCTACCATGCCTAACCATGAAAACAATTGCTGTAAAAGGCCAAAGAGTAAATATTTCATCCTTCAGAACCACATCATCTTGAGCACTACCACTTAAATGAGCTATCGTAGAAAGCAGCCACAAATAGTCCTGCACAGGCAAACGCGTGTGGGGTGAATAGGTGCACACTGGAATCTGAATCTCGGGCAACTGGCATTGCATACATCACAAAATAATATTTTGATATTCTCAAGCAAGTAAATATGCACAACCATTTTTAGCTTGTATGTAATGCAAAAATAGGTGACCAGCTGCCTCAGGGCCCCTTACGTTATGGACCTCTGCACAAAGTGTCAAGCCCCAAACCTGTGATCTTAACACTGGGAGTGGGAGGAAGCTGGGTAGACAGCGATGCTCTCAGCTGTGTGCTTTCCACTGTGCTGTTTCTTTCCTCTGAGAAACACGCAGGATCGGTTCAGCATAGTCTACTGTGTGAAGAGTTTCGGTTCCTTTGGGATTTTAAAAATTCAAATTCTCATGGGGTGACACTAAAGCACATACCTTTAGTCCCAGCAGAAGGAAGTGGATCTCTGAGTTAGAGGCCAGGCTGGTCCACATAGTGATTTGAGGACAGCCAGGGCCACATAGTAACACTGTGTCTTGAAAAACAAGAGCCTAAACAAACAAAAGCAATTCTAGTTCTCTCCAGCTTCTGTCTAATGCCAGAACTCACACAGCATTGTGTTAGGTGAGCTCTAGTTACTGCTTTTCCTCTCGGACTTTTCCTGATGTAGTTTCTTGTTTTCTCAGATCAAAATAGTAAAATAAAGGGGGGCTTTGTAGAATATCAAGTGGGATGTGGAGATTTCCTAACCACGCGTGTTTAGTGTCTGACCATGGCACACAATATTTTTACACCTACGAATTTATCACTTTGTCCCTGGAATTAGAATCATTCTTTACAGACAATTCCATTTGAACTGCACAGTCGCGCTCCTTATCTCTCCGGATAACTGTCTAGGAGAACACAAAGCATGAAAAAGCAACACATAATCAACATCTCAGGTTTGGAAGGTTGATTCAGACTGTGCTGTAGTCATCAGAGAGTAGGCGCATTAAACTACAGTCTGTATGATATGGAGAAGGGTGAGCGGCAGGGCACTAGTGTTTATGATGAACCAGAACGTGGCTAAACAGACAAAATGTGCTTTTGTAGGTGCCGCCTCTGCATCTCTCTGCTTTGATGGACTAGCAAGGATGCTGGTTAGCTGTGCAGGAAACATGAGACGAGGTATCCTCCAGTAATACATCACCAGCATGTTGGTTGGACTAAATTCTATCTGATTCTAATGAACTAGAAAGTCTTCCATGGACTGTCACACTGTTCATTGAACCCGATATAAGAGGAGGAAAACTGACTTGGAACAGTGCCCTGTGGTGTGTGTCAGATTGCTTGAGGGCACAGCATCACTTCACACAACATTTTTTTTCATAGACCATAAATGTGACCCTGAGACCCTGTCAGGGGCTTAAAAACCAAGCCTAAAGTGGAGCTTGTACCTGGAAATGAAACATGGAGATATCCATTTTTCCTCATTGAACTAGTCCCTCGAGAGAAAACAGCCTCAAGGCCCATAAGTAGAGAAACTTAGGAGATTTAGAACCCAAGATCAAACTGCAGCAAGTAAGCTATAGAAAGGAGACTTTAATACATCTATTATTTGGTCTGAGCAGCAGGGAGTAAAAGAGAGGTTTCTGTTGATGAAGTGGGAGGCTTCATGCAGCATTTGACGATAAGCTGCTCTCCATTGCCTGAGTGGGCAAAGTGAACTGGACCTGGACTGGGAGAGAGCATGTATGTGGGATGGGAGTTGTTACAGCAATGCCCGGAATCTGGTGGGCTGCACGGCCATGAGCCTGTCTAATGGAGGAGATTAGCTGCATGCCCTCTGTCTCCCTGGGAGAAAACAGTCGGAGGCTGGGACTGTGACAACGCTTACATGGGAACCATGAGCTTACCCATTTTCTAAAAGCAAATGAAAATAGGTCGTTCTTTATTCGTCTTTGGCTTCTGCATAGCTCCTTCTTCTAAAGGAACCTAATAAAGTACAACTTCTCCTACATCAGAACTCCTCCAACAAGAAACAGAATCTATAGTCGTGAGCTGATGTAAGGTTGAAATCCAAGTGTTGAGAAATTGACTTGGGATTTTTGAGCCTTTTATTTTGATACAAGATGTTCTAGCGACAGATATGGGCACAATATAGTATGTTACTTTACAGGACAATTTAATGACTCTTACTAATCCTTAAACACACTCACATACACAGAGAGAGAGAGAGAGAGAGAGAGAGAGAGAGAGAGAGAGAGA
>LOJH01048212.1:0-12697 GCA_001685095.1 Ellobius talpinus
GTCCTTGGCTTCTCAGTCAGCTCTCCTTGTCAGCCATGTTCAGAGAGTCTGAATGTCAGTTATGTAATTCATGCCTAGGAACCAATGAGGGAAAACCCAGAAGAGGGTGAGAAGAGATGAGGAAACGTCCCCACTCAACAGGTAGGCAGCAAAGATATTCTGCTTCTGCCTTTTGTTCTACCTAAAATCTAAGTTGAATAGGAGAACAATACCACACAGGAGAAAGTCACCTACCTTACAAAATCCAATGGTGTAAATATTAATCTCTAGAAATATTACCCAGGAACACTCAGAAACAATAATTATTCTGGGAATCTTGAGGTCCACTTTGGCTGACATATAAAATTAACCATTGCACATTGCTTACTATGTCTGTCTTAAACAAACTTAAAATTGCCAAATACTGGTGTAAAATATTAGTTGAAGAGGTGTTGCATTCTTTTATGATATGGAATATTTGTTTAATGTTAGAAAGATGTATTGCATTCTTTTATGTTAGATTTGTCTAACTCTGTGAAGTTTGTGTTACTTTGCCTGCCTAAAACCCCCGAGTGGTCCTACTAAAGAGTGGAACAGACAATAGCTAGACAGGAGAGAGAAATAGGCAGGGTTGGCAGGCATAGGGAATACATAGAAAGAGAAAACTTTGGGACAGGGAATGAGAAAAGAAGGAGTGGGGACACCAGGGTACAGGAACCAAACTACACAGCAAACCATGGACTAAGAAACAAAGAAAAGATATGCAGAAATAGAGAAAGGTAAAAGCCCAGAGGCAAAGGGATGACAGAATTATTTAAGTTAAGAAAAGTGAGCTAGAAATGAGCCAAGCTAAGGCCAGGCATTCATAAGAAAGAATAAGTTTCCCTGTGATTGTTTGGGAGCTGGAAAGAGCAAAGAGTAAAATAAAAACAACAACAGCAAAATCCATCTTCACTGACTCTTTCCAGTCAGCCATCTTTATTGGAATGTGCCATTACCTCCGCCTTAAAAATATGTCTGTGTTGGCCTAGGATTTAGCTCAAAATTGTGGGGTGGGGGATCAAGTTCTTCCTCAGCACTGAAGAACAACATAAAATGAAGGTAAATGTTTATAAAGACTCTATACAATTTATTTAACATTTAAATTCTAAATTTTAATATTTAAAATCTAATTTCTTATAATTTACTACAATACTTTTTGGACAGGCCTTTTATGTTCAACCCTAGGTCTTGTGAGACTGTGTTAGGGAAGTTATTATAATCATCCTTATATTATAAGTAAGTTAACTAAGGCTCAGATATTAGAACCAAGGTGAGAATGTGTTTCCAAACTCCTACACTATACTTTCTGTGGTGTAAGTACAGGTGTTCTCAGGTATGCACAAATCTATTACTGCTGAAAGTTGACTCTACCAACACCGGGGGGACATGAAATAAGGATCAGGGTATATATGGGGAAAGAAGTCTAATTAAAAAATCTAACTCCCTGGGAAAGTTGCCTCTGCATTTTATAACTGACAATCCCCCTTTTCTGGTGCATCTAGCAAAGAGCCTTTTATAAGGTGAGTTCAACTACAAGCATGGGCTCGCCATGCCCCATAGGTCTCGCTGACTATTTGGTCATCTGCCTGAGGTGGAACGGGCTTGTATCTTCTCTTTTCTCCTCCCTGTCTCCTGGGAATGGCTCTATTCATAGAATAGTGTGCCTCAGCTCTTTCTGGCTCACTATTTCTAATGGAGATGCCAATATCCTTGTACAGAGGCATTGACCATCCCATCTGTAAGGGACTCTTTATAATAAGGGGGCTGAATAACTGAGGTGGGATGTATCAGAAGAAATGAAATAAAGCCCAGAGTGAAATTGTTGTTTATTGTTTAAAACCATGCGGCCCTGGTGGGTTGGTTCCACAGGAAGATGCTTTAAGATGCTATGGGGAAAAATGGTTACTGACACATCATAAATTAACATGTTTGTAAATACTGTCCACTGTCCCTGTGATAGCAATTCATACTCTATATCAGAATGCTAAAGGCTCTGAAAAGTTCTGCAGCAGGAGCTTTAATAACCAATTTTTGTTTTTCCCACACAGAGCAATCTCTTCCTTAACTTTGATTTTAAGATATATTAACAGCTCATAGACCTAGCACTTCCTGAGCACACTGATTTAAAGCGCCAGGGTAATAGCCTATTTTTAGACTGTCAGGTAATATTTAGGATTGCACCACTGGGAAGAAGGGAAAGTTAACTCACAAGTACCTTGCAATTATAAAATAATTAGTAGAAGCTGGCTCTGTTTCTTTTGAAACACTTCCTGAATTGCCCTTAGCTACAAGAATTGACATTCGATAAGCAGGAAGCTTGAGATTGTCCTAAGCAGAGTTCTGGCTGCCATCTATCTTCCTGTAAAAAGGTTTTCACTCTTGTCTACCTTTATTTTTCACTAGCCTTTTTCAAACTGTTACCAGGAGTGTTTCTATATTTATATATAACCAGTCTCCTGTCCTTAAATTAATAATAAACAATTTTAATGTTTCCACATAATGCTCAAGTCCAGATGGAATATCACCAGTCACAGGAAAATCTGTTTTCTTCAAACAATATTTTGAGTCAGGTAGTGAATGAGTTTTCTTACTGATTGGTCACTTTTGAGATATGTCTCTTCATGGTTTCCATGTGGCTTCTGTTGTTCCAGGCAACATCAATGCCAAAAAGTTGCTTGTTCCATGAAGACTGAGTGGTGACCCTCAAAATTTTTAGGGTGAAGCTCTAGTCTCAGTGCCTCAGATGGGGTCCTTATAAAAGTAATCAATCAAGAGGTGAGGAGGTGGGTCAGAAGTAGGTTGATGTGCAAATAGAAGACAAAGAATTAAAGTTATATTGTCAGCAGCCATTCCTCACCCAAGTGCCAAGTCTCCCTGAAGTAAGCAAGAGTGCACATGCGGAAGGCAGCTGCTGAAAGATTTCACTATACTCGGAAAGGTGCCGCCGCCATGACTGCCTCTGCCAGTGCTCGCTCTTTACATGGAAGCTATGCTACAAAATGCACAGGATAAAGAAAGAGACTCACTGGAAGAGGGTTATGGAAATGTATGTAAAGTCTCCTTCCCAGGAGGACAGCAAGGTACTGTCGGCTCATGCTCATCAAGCAGAGTTCTCTCCCATTTCTTTTGTTTTCCGTTCAGTGAAGGAAGCCAGTTTGAGCAGCAACTGAAGTCTCTTCCCATTTGCTCCCTTAGTCTACTCCAGCCAGAGTGCATGCTCTGAGCTCCATCTGCTCTACCTGCCAATTAGAAACAAATTCTTCCACGCAAACAGAACCTTCCAGTGTTCTGCAAGCCCTCCCCTTATGTATCAGATCACCGTTAGCTCACAATGTTTTAGTTAAGTCTTTCATTACTGATTTGAGCTCTAAACCTGGGTGATTTAAATATCATGTTAACATACGACTTCCTGTTTGGCCATTTTTTGAAAATAAAGTGATAGTTAATCCCCAACTATGTTACATCTTGACTATTTATTTCTTGACTGCTTTAAAAAATAGTTGCTGGTGGTACTGTTTAGTGGGCTTTCTCATTGTTCTGTCTGTTCACAGTGCTACAGAGACTGGCTTTCCTCTAAAAACAACACTCCATAAAGAATAACTTTTCAGCAAAATGCAATAATCCTAGCACCAATGAACACATCTCACAGTGGCTTTCCCCAGTTCATGAAAATACCTGATTAATATAAGAGTATCTCCTCTATTACTCTGTCTCCTCCAGCAATTAAGCATTAATCATGTTTGCATTGTTGATAGTTATTACTATGCCTGCCATTAATGGTGACTGAATTAGTAATTCTTGCAAAATTTTGGAAAGTCAATTGATTTGCCAAGGGGGAACCTCCTTTCTACAATATTTATCACTCTATGTATTTTTCCAATACTTCAGTCCTGAGTGGCGGTCCTTGTTGCCTTCAGCCACACAGTAAATAAAAGTTGGCTACATGAATGGAAACCACACATGCATTAATGACTTAAGATTTTCTGAAGAAACTCAGCTGAACTTAAAAGTCTTCAGTGTCTTACTCATGAAATCATGAATGCATGTTCTTGCCATGAACCTACTTCACTCAAACTGAAATCTTTTGTTGTTTTTGCAGAATCCACATGTCACTCCATGAATATTTCAAAGTTCTAACCCTCTCACTGGTTTCCCAGATAGCAGGCATTGCAACTGTAACAATTGGAAACTGTGCAGATTCCTAAGCTGAGTGGTCTTTATAGGGACATGTAGTCACTAATCAAAATTCAAACAAAACTGCTCAAGGGCTAAGCCAACATATGAGGAACACCAATGTTCAAATGAGTATCACTTGGGATTTCTCACAGATGGAATCACCATGAATGATGTAGATTTCAGAAAACAAAACAATCAAAAAAATTGTTAGAGATTATGCCTTCAACTATTTGGAAACTGGTCAACTGGCTGAGGTCTCAGGAAAGAAAGGTGAATGCCTAACACCAAGACAAACTAGAACCCATCAGTGTGGATGGCAATCCAGAAACCAAACAGGAATGTTCTCTCCTTTTAAGAGATCTCATCGATAGACAAGATGCCAAGCCCAAAGGCTGGTATCCCAAAGCTACTGGCAGAATCAATAATCTACAGTAATCTAGAGTCCATGTCCCATGTGCTGGAGAAACTTCTGCCTCTTGCCCTGAACTTGCAGCTCTGTAGTTCTGAGCTGGAAAAAGCTGAAAAAAAAGAGACTCAGTGAGAGTTTTGGCTGTAGCTTAAGGACTGCTCCACACTGCATTGGATCAGCAACAATGTGCATGCATAATATACCAAATATTTTGCCAAACTATAAAAGAAGGAATATATATTTCCCATATTGCATTCAAATCTCTTTTGTGACCAGTATTAACTCAAGACTGGGGGAGGAAGCCTATAGAAAATAATTCCTGGAACTATTACTATTAATAAACCTCTTCAAAATTTAGTTGCTTGTAGGAAAATCACTGTGTTTACTTTGTCTCACAATATGTATGGTCAAGGATTTGGGGAATTTTGGGTGAAGGTTTATTGTTTCAGATTTCTCTGGAAGTTGCTATAACGTAGTGGATAGCTTTGGAAGAGCAAGAAGGCAAGCTTGCTGGGGGCTTCAGCTCAGGGCCCCAGTGGTCTTCCTGTATGGCATTCTCATGACATGTGGGCTCCTAACATGCTTGCTAAAGACTTCAAGAACAAGTGTTTAGTGAGCAGAACAGAATGACCCAGCTTTTTAAAATTAAGCCCGAGAAGTCAACATAGCATCACTTCTATTATTTCAAAAGTCAGAACGGTCCACCCAGATTCAAAGAGGGTGGGATTAGATACCGCTTCTTTATTGTGGAAGAGCAGAAGGGAAGAAAATGGAAGACTTCTTTTTTAAGTTAATAAACTAATTAAATTTTAAAACAATCTTATTTTACATACCAATACTAGTTCCCTCTCCCTCCCATCTTCCCACTCCTCTTGCCTTCTCCTCATCCCACCTCCCCATACAGTCCTCAGAGAGGCTGAGGTCTCCCATGGGAGTCAACAAAGTCTGTCCCATTACTTGAGGCAGGACCAAGGCCTTCCCCTCTGTATCTAAGCTGAGTAAGGTAACCCTTCATAGGGATGGGCTCCAAAGAGCCAGTTCATGTACTAGGAATAAATACCGGTTCCAATACTAGTGGTCCTACCAACTGCCCATGTCACACCTCTGTCACCCTCATTCAGAGGGCCTAGTTCAGTCTTATGCTGGTTCCTCAGCTGTCAGTCTGAGGTCAGTGAGCTCCCACTGGCTGGGGTCAGCTGTTTCTGTGGGTATCCCCATCATGGTCTTGACCCCTTTGCTTGTAGTGTCGTTCCTCCCTTTCTATGGTTGGACTCCAGGTGTTTGGGCCAGTGCTTAGCTGTGGATCTCTGCATCTGCTTCCATCAGTTCCTGGAAAAAGGTTCTATGATGACAGTTAAGGTTGTCATCAATCTGATTACAGTGGAAGGGCAGATTAGGCACCCTCTCCACGATTGCTTAGATTCTTAGCTGGGGTTATGCTTGTGGTTTCCTGGAAGCTTCACTAGTACCTGGTTTCTCACTAACACCACAATGCCTCTGTCTTTCAAGGTATCTCTTTCCTTGCCCTCACTCTCTGTCCTTTACCCAACTCAATCTTCTTGATCCCTCATGTTTTCCTTGCTGCTCTCCAGCTTCCCTCTCCATTCCCCTACTCCCCTACCTCCACGCTGCCAGTTTACTAAGGAGACCTTGTCTACTTCCACTTCCTGGGGTGGGGAGAGGGGCAGAATCTATGTCTCTCTTAGATTTCTCCTTGTTTCCTGTCTTCTCTGAGGTTGTTGACTGTAGGCTGGTTATCCTTTGCTTTATGTCTAAAATTTATTTATGATTTAGCACATACCGTGTTTGTCTTTCTGTGTCTGGGTTGCCTCATTCAGGATGTTTTTGTTTTTTTTTTTCATAGTTCCATCTATTTGCCTGCAAAGTTCAAGATGTTGTCCTTCCACCCCCACTCAGTAGTACTCCATTGTATAAATGTATCACATTTTCTTTATCCCTTCTTCGGTTGAGGAGCATCTAGGCTATTTCCAAATTCTGGCTATTGCAATTAATGCTGCTATGAATATAGTTGAGCAAATGTTCTTGTGTTATGGGTCTGCACCCTTTGGGTATATGCCAAAGAATGGTATCATTGGGTCTTGGGGAAGACTGATTGCCATTTTTTTTGAAAAAAAATGCCATATTGATTCCCAAAGTGGTTGTACAAGTTTGCACTCCCACCAGCAATGGAGGAGTGAAACATTTTTTTCTTTCCACAAGTGCAGCCACAACATTTAAGACAAAACCAGCTTTTAAACTCTTCTACTTTCTTAATTCTTGAAGCCAAAGAACAACAATACACATGGGTTTAGTGATAATTCGGTATGTAGTTCTTGACATAATTGGGATAAATCTCAAAGTGTAGTCCCAATAATCCCCACCGTAAATATTATTGCTAACATCGAGACAATTAATATTGAAAGAATGAATCATGGAAAGAAATGAAGCCCACACAAAAAGCCATCACATAGTAATTACTGTTTGAGCCTCTTAGCTTTGGTTGACTCATCTGTGAAATGAAGGCACTATATTCCGAATGACCTTATTTGATCTTTTGCATTATTTATTGAGTCTAAAATAAATATGATCATATCAAACCCTCTTCTGAAAATGCAGAACTGCTAGCTATTTTCTTAGAACACAGCAGAGCAAACTGTTGTCTTATAAAAATGATAGATATGGTGGCTTTTTCCCAGACTGGATGCTTGTATGAAAGAAGTGAGGAGCAATATTAAGACACACAACTCCGAACTTTCCCAATCATTTTGATTTTCAGACATGTACAGTACTTTTCATCTAAAGCAAAGCAATGCATGACTCAAAGATAAACCAATTTCAAGAAGTGGAGATGGATTAATAAAATATTTACTATTCAAAAGAGAAAAGAAAGCTGTGATAATTCTCTACATTTCTCTTCATTATAGTCTTCCAGAATGTTTGTGCATATGGATCACAAATGAATTCTAGGAAGAATCTAGCAGAAGGTTTTGATTAAATGGTGTGTTGAATAAACAATTCTGAGACATTTTAATGAGGTCAGATAAAAGACTGTGCTGAAAAAGAAATATTAAAAAAAATCTTACTTTGGGGCTTCATTTCTTAAACGATTTCCTACAGATCTAAACTCTGCTATCTATTCACAGTGTCATTTTCTGAAGTCTGAATCCCTTTGCTGATTTTGTTGCCTTGGGTAACCCATGATTCCTTAGCCCAAATAATTCCACTGCAGGATTTCTGAAAATTATTGAGATTGTCCTAATAAAATCTAAAAATAAAACAAAACAAAAACAAAAAGGCTTTTAATTACATTTAGTCTTCTCTTTATACAGCTTTCAAAAATAAAGTTAAATAATATGCCTATGGTTGTTTACGGCACACTAATCAAAATGCTACTTTTCAGGCATGATGTTAGCTAGTATTCCAAATACCTGTGAGTGACAAAAGTCAAATCAGGAGTTTTGGTGCCCAAATCAAATACTATGTAAGTGAAATATATAAGACAAATTTATATGATCAACATGCAACATTTCCTGAGTTTGACGTTGCTAGGATTAGCCTGAAAATGGAATGTAGTTTATTAGAGGAAGGACCTTTGTCTCTGCAAGTTATTGAAAGAAATGGAAGGAGAGTCAGAAGCAACCAGACAGAATGATATAATCGGTAGGGCAAGCTGGGGCATTCCAGGCCTAAAAAGAAGAGCATTTTGAATTGATGTAAAGGTCTAGGGTAAAACCAAAGATGTAGGTGATCTGAGTGGTCTGAGCTCCACGTCCTTAGAAAAGAAAGATGTCGGGACATTGTCATATATTCTCCACAGACTGGAGATAAAGGCGAATTTCCAAAGTGTATTTTGACTTAGGGTAGAGCTCAATATAAGACCGTAAGGTGCTTGGGACAAGGCATGGTTAAGTATGGAATAGTCAGAAGCAATGGGTTTCAGAAGACAAGGACTTTTACCATGAGGCTAGAGACAGAATGGATTAAAATATCAAAATTGATATTGATCACATTTTTCCCCCAATTTCTTTGTTTTGGGGGAAATCTAATACTATGTAAAGCGAGCAAGATTTAGTAAAGGCAACAGGGTGCAATGAACATACATGGGAAAGACAAGAATTCAATGGATGTTTGCCATAGAAAGGGTGGAAAAATGTTTGAGAGAGAGAGGTCATAACAGATACATAGACAGAAAACAGAAGTCATGTGGGAATGTTACTGTCACTTACCAATAAATAAATATGCTGGTACTTCCCTAAAGGAAATCATTCATTTGATCAAATTGTCTTGGCAAATGAAAGTCATTAAGTTGCTAGTTAACTGAGCTAAATTAAATATAAAATATCAGAGCCATCAACTGTTTATATGTGTATCTTCCCATACAGCAATAACACCCAACTGTCATTTTAAATTGTGTTTGCTAAGTTGCATCACCTTGATTTTGAACTTCTATAAAGGACTGCGATGCTCTTCAGTGTGACCGTCACTGATCGATGTGAACCTCAAATGGTAAAAGTCATCTTAGACGCTATATCCATCTCCTCTGTACTTTCCTTTGCTTCTGTTCAAAAGTATTGTCTCCTTTCATGTAAGACTCCTGCAGGTCAGTCTGTGTGACCCGGCATGCTGACAGACAAAGCTAGGGACATCCTGGCCGTGATTTGGAAATGACTCCTGTCTTTTCTCATTTAACCTGTCGGAACTTCAGGCCTCATTTCAGACTGGGATCCACTTGTGATGCTTCTGCTTCCCCATCACAGCTTTTGCCAGCCTGTGGTGTTTCAAAGACTTATCTCTTGCTGATCGTATCCACATTTCATCAACATGCCAGCCCCTCTGCAACCTAAAAAGACCACAGAGTAAAACTTGGGAAAGAATTCAGAGAAGCATGTCTTAGATTTCCAATAATCACCAGATGACCATTGTTCTCCAATGTATAATGATGCATAAAAGTGCCTCACTTTTACTTGTACACCTGCGTCTGTAGAGTGTATGTAGAGTGTGTGTGTGTACCTGAGTGTGTGTATATGTGCATGAGGGTACAAGTACATGCGTGTGGAGGTAAAAGAACTTTGTCTTCTGTTCCTCTCCACCTCATTTTATGAGACAGGGTCTCCCATGAAACCTCAAATCCCTGATTTGTTAGACCCACTGGGTCCTCCTCCCTCCCTCTGACCCCAGCCCCAGTCCTAGTGTCACAGACACATGGCCTCTACATGGGTGACGGAGATCTGAACTCAAATAAATTCTTAGGCTTGTGCCGCCAGCATCTCTGCAACCTAGAGCTACATTGCGAATCCTAGGATTACTAGGGTTTGGTGCACACGTCATTCGTTCTAACAGGAGCTCATTGTGGGAGAAGCTGTGAGGTGACGTCATCTCTGTCATTGATTACTAGTCAACACTGTGAAAGGCCCTTGTGATCTGTCCCCTCAGAAAAGACAAAACTCATCAAACCACAGATTTACTTATGGAAAGCCACTGTCCCTCCTGTCCTCCAGACGATGACTACCACAGAGCACAGTGAATGTAAAGCTTGTTGGTCTATTTCTGGCTTCACTAAGTGTTCTAGGAGGAAAAGGATGCCTTGAGGAAATTACTGGTTTTTCGTGCTAGTCAGATCTCTAAATTGGTAGGTTGACCTTGTTCATTTTCTCCTCCGTGTGTAGCTCTAGCAAGAGCAGTGTATAGGTCCCATCTGCACCTGTAGCTCTGGAGATTCATTCTGTTCTTTCTACCAGCCAGCCAAATAGCTGGAAACGAAAATGTAATTGCTTTAATTTACTTGTTTTCTGTTTTGCATCAAAGCGCATGAAACATGACAATAGAGTCTTTGGCTCCTAGGATTACTGTATCATATGGAATACTTTCTTTCTGGTCACACTTAGTTGATGAGCCATATGGCGCCGATGTACTGAGAAAAGTCTGAGCAAGCTTTTCCAAATACAAAATATTATTCAGTTTTCCCTAATTTATGCAAATGAGGCCATTCGTTTTCCTACCTAATCCTCTCTGGAGATGCTCCAAAGTTTGAAATGAAAGAAATTCTTCTTTCACTATAGGCAATCCGAATTAATTGCTCTGGACAGCAAAGGGTAGGATGGTAGGTACTGCAGAGGTTAGTGCTTTAATCATATAGCCTCTGTAGACAACTTAGCCACGCAGTTCCCTGGAGAGTGGCCAGGCCTGCATGCCCTACTGCATTAGGGCAGGGGAAGAACAGTGACTTACACAGAGCAGCTGCATCTTATGGAAAAATGCGCCTGCTGCAGGAGAAGAAAAGTGGATCCAAAATGAAAAATAAAACCAAAGTGGGAACAAAAGCCTTGCTAAAGTCTCTGCGGACAGACAACCCTGATCTACCCTTTAGAATTGTCCACGGGAATAAAGGTCATGTTCTTGAGTATGACAGCAAGATCTTGTAGAAACTAGTCTGCCTTTTCCCACCTCTGATGCACACTGCCTATAGCCCTGTTAGGTCGCTTTGACACAAGCTAGACGCAGTTTGGAAAAGGAACCCTTAATTGAGAAAAGTGTCCCCACCAGATCGGGCTGTGGACAAGCCTGTGGTGCATCTTCTTGTTTAATGACTGATGTGGGAGGGCCCAGATTACTGTTGGTGGGGTCACCCTTGGCTGGTTGTCCTGAGTGCTGTGAGAAAGAAAGGCTGGGTGAGCCTCAGGGAGCCAGCCAGGAGACAGCACTCTTTCATGACCTCTAGCTTCTGGTTCCTGCCCAGCTTGAGTTTCTGCCCTGACTTCCCTGGATAATGTATTACCTGTTGTAGGATGAGATTAACCTTTTCCTCCCCAAGTGCCTTTGGTCTCCGTGTTTCATGACAGCGATAGCAGCCTTAATTAAGACACCAGTCTTATTCTTCTAAGACTCAAAATCCTGGTCACCAACCCAGACTCCTCTGCCTCTTTCTTTTTCTTATAATGGGTTTGCTATTCATCATTCAAGATTTAACTCTTGTACCACCATATTCATGGATATTTTTTCTTCTTTACCCCGGCAGAAATCATTTCCCTATTTTCTTCAATGGCATTAACTCCCTCAACCTCTGTCATAGCATGGATGTTTGCATACCTGATAATTTAATGTTAATTTAATGTTTATTTCTTACCTTCCTGAGACTTATGTTCAAAGGAAACAAAAAGGTTGGTTTCATGGAAGCAAAATTAAAATTTTAAAAATATTGTCTAGGAAAACCACATTGTGGAATCATGGGGCTTAGTTAAGGAATGTGTTAACCAATGAAAACAGTGTGCCACCTCATGGAGGAGACTATGTTCTCTGGTTGTTGGTGGTACTTTCTAAGCTAATGCCATAAAACATCTATCAAGACCTTTTGTTTATGATTGGTTTCCCCCCTGAAATTGGACCTAGAGATTAGAGGAGGTTAGGTAAACACTCTATCACTGAGCTACCACTCTAACCCTTTGCCATAGATCTTAATAATCACAAGCAGAAATTTCACTCAAGTAGGATGGATTTATGGATGGTTGTGAGACAGATTAGAGGGACTCAGGTCTCTCCGAGCCATGGAGCAGACATTGAGTATTGTTAGAAGACTGTGAAATGCTTTTAAATGACTTTTGATGACTTGTGTTTATTGTACACACACCCCTTTGAAGTTTTGTTTTTCCTGAAAAGCAACTAAGATGTTGAGCCCTGTTGATCTCGTGGTAACTGGTTATTTGGGATGCAACAACCACTCTGAGGATACTCCCAAAGCTGCAGAGGACCCTAACAACCAAAACTGAAGACATGTTTCAGTTATGACCACTCTAGATAGCCTGAACCAGTCCTACAAGATAATCCTCTAAGCAACTTAAGCCTATGTAATCTCTAGAGGATGCTGAAGCCATTTTTACCCAGGCCAAAGCAGAAGGTAGCACACGTCTCGTGGCCCAGCAGAAGGTCTATAATTGATACAAAAAGTCTTTCATTTTTGTGAAAGACTATGCGGTGGTTGCTGCAAACAGTCTTAGATCTTCATGAACATCTGATGTGGTTTGTATGACATACTCGCCACACCCACTTTACGGTTATAGTTAGCGATGAAACCCTCATCTGTGCTGCCAAGGATGT
>LOJH01048213.1:0-10602 GCA_001685095.1 Ellobius talpinus
AGGAGGAAGAGGAGGAGGAGGAGGAGGTGAAAGAGGAGGAAGAGGAGGGGGAGAAGAAAAGGGAGGTGAAGGAAGATGTAGGTTTGTTTTCTATTCAGAATTACTTTTGCGTGGGAAGAAGAGGCATTCTTGTGCTCACCAATAAGCACTAGAGGAACTAGGAGTGTTAAGAATAGGGTGTTCCTTCAAAGGAAGGGATATCTTAATTTTTATTTGCCCAGAAATGTGGGAATGTGTGTGTCTAAATGTCTGGTGTCCTTTTCACAATCTGTGGTTCTAAGACCAGACACGACCGTCCCTCAAACTCCTACTGTGAGCATGACAATCTATGCAACCTGTCATATAGAAACTGTCACATATACTTTACAATGATTTTCAATGTAACCATATCTTAAGCTTTATTGTACACATGGGGCTGAATTAATTGCTAATTGTCTAAAAACAAATATTTGGATCAAACTCTCAAAGTTTGAAGCAATACAGGCTACTGAGTTTTGTTGAACTGAATTACACTCTTGCATCACTCAGATCATTACTCTGCTGACTTTGATGCTCTCAGAGATCCCTGCACTTTGGGTTATTCTACTTTTATTTATTTGTTGGTTTTTGGATTATATCCATTAACAACAATGTTTAAAAAATGGATATTATGCAAAAAAGATTTTAAGAACATGGTTTTATCTTTGTGTAAGTTTTTAAATAAGAAAATTTGCTCTCATAAACAGTGATATTATATATTCTCAGTTTCTCAAAGAATATTCTGCCAGCAAGAAAAAATATCTAAACAGTATGAACACATGAGTATGTATATTCATACTTTACTGGCTTGAATAATATTCACTGGAATAAACTATGGCAGAGGATCATTGCAGGTGAGTTATTCTGGATGTTGCCATAAAAATACAAAAAGTAAGACATCCAATTCATGAGAGTGGTGTTGACAAAATTGAGATTAATATTAAATATCACAACTGACAAGAGTTTGCTTTGCTCTCAGAGAGTACAGGATGAGAGTAAGATTATTAATATGCTCATATTGATAACAAACATAACAAGATGATTTCCTTGGAGCATCATAAGTCCTTGGGGGAAAAGTGATGGATTTTAAGAGATTAGTATTTACATCTCAACAAAATATTAAGTGAATAATGTTACTCTCCAGGACACAAATGATTTGGTTTGTGAATTTATGATAGTGCTTGACTGGAATAAAGTTGTCTGTGAGAATTTTTTTCTATTTTTGTGTATACATGGATGGGAGTATATAGAACAATGTAAGTCCTAACATGTTATGAAACCAAATGTTTTTGTTAGTTTTATATCCTCTTAACACAAACCTATATCAAGGTCAAAACAATCTTAATTGAAAAGATGTATTCATAATACTGGCCTGTAGATAAGTCTATAGGACATTTTGTTGATTGATGGTTATTGTAGGAGGAACAAGCACAGGGTATACTGTGCGGCCCTGGAAAAATGTTCTTGGATTATATTAGAAATCAGGTTGAGTATGCCATGAGGTGAAAGCCAGTAAGCAATTTTTTCCTTCATGGCTTCTGCTTAAGTTGCTTCCTACAGATTCCTGCCTTAAATTTCTGTTCTGAAATCCCTCACAGTGTTGGAATATGAACTGGGAGTTAAAACCTGAAATAAACTTTTTCTCCCCAAATTGCTTTGTTCCTGGTGTTTTATCACAGCAATAGATACTATCAATAAGACAGAACCAGGTTTGAAGGACCTTGATGTGACAATCTGATCACTTGGAAGGGAGATTGTGGAAGGGCTTTGACACTTTAGGCTGGTAATAGGCTTTCTGACCTCAGATATTAAGTTTCTCTGCTAACGCAGTAGCCCAGATCAAGCCTAATTTAAAAAGTATAGCAACGGGTTTACTGAGCAAAGCAACTCCAAGGTTCACCAGTCTCAGAGGTCAAGACTGGAGAAGTAACACTACCGGAGCCAGAACAGAAAAGTTTTATAAATTATTGGGGAGGAATGATGACTTGTGTACCACAAGCTGTGTTTGTGCCCAAGTATAGTCAAATGCTGAAAACTTAGGAAAGAACTGGTGTGGCGGGTGGTGTCATAGGAGGAAATTGCAATGGAGTTGCGTGCTTAGGCAGGGAACTGTGAAGGTGGTGGTATCAGCGGAGAAAGTTGCCATACAACTGCGCACTTAGGCAGGGAGTTGTGCCTTTATGACATCAGGGGAAGAAGTTGCAATAGTCGCCCAAAACAAAGGGCTGGGCTTTTGGTGCCCTTCATTTATTCGGAGACTTTCTGAGCGAATGGGATTTAGAGAGAGAGAGAGAGACAGGAATGGAGCATCAAAGACCATGCAAGGGCAAACCTGAGGCTCCAACCGCACAGCTAGTATAGCTATTTGGCGTTCAGAACTAGAGGAGCTATTGTGAGACCTTAGAAGATGATGATTAGATCATAGAAGACAATGGAGGCCTGGATTTGGAAGTTTCAAAGGTAAACTTGAAAATCCCTTTAAGATTCTGTGGGAGATATTGGATATTTTGAATTAAGAATCTGTGTGTCTAGTCAGCTGGAGCTGAAGAACCTGATAGGAACAGGAAGAGAACAGCAGCACCTAGGAGAAACTTCAGCTGTAGAGTGCGAATTGAGACTGAGAAATTAGCAGTGATTTTGAAGAGACTACCATCTTTGATATGAAGATTTTTCAGAGAATCTTTTTAGGTTCAGTCCATAGAGCTGTGCTCTGGAGGACACAAAGGCTTTATCTCAAGTGAGAGGCAGACTTAGGTAATCTGTAAGAGTTATAGTTTGCATTGTTTTGGAAGACATGGTGGGTTTATGTAACAGATGGAATTTGACTGTATATGAGGCCTTCAGTCCCTGAAGAGATGTTAGAAGGCAGCGTTCGGGAAGGTGTCTCTTCAGTTACAATGGAGATCTCAGAATATTGGAGGTACTAGTACTGCAAGACAACCACCAAGGACAGCAGCAATTCTTAACAGAGTGGGCCTGAGCCTGAGAGGCAAGCTATGAACATCATATATGGCAGAAATACAGAAATGGGGCCCTTTAGAGCCCATAACACTGTTGGAGTTTAATTGTGTTTTAATTTGACTGTGCCAGTGCCTTGATTCTTCTGTCTTGGAGAAGAAAATAGGATTTGTTTGTTTACATTAGGAGACAACAGTTAAGAAACTAGAGAGTGTAAGAAAACTTGGATATTTTTGAGGGACTTTGAACTTTAAAGAGATTGGATATTTTAAAGAGGATGTACTACCTTTTATTTCAAGATCTGATCATTTATTGCTTACTTTTAAAAACCCTTACTTTCTATTGGACTCAGATTTAGAAATAAAAGGTCTCAGCTCAGAAGGGACAGCCTACACCTCAAGGCAATTGTTCTTGGATTTTTTTCTTGACTTTCTTTATTCACTTGGTTTTCTTAGTATGTTCCTTCTTCAGAGCCATGTGCCAGTAAATTTATTGCAGGACATGTTTAGTAACAAGATACTGATCTTGGGTCCTTTTGTCCTGGGGTTTCTGTCTACTTTGTGTGAGGGATTTCTGACAATGTATTGGAGGATATTATCTTCATTTGTGAAATTGCCAAGTTTTCAGGTTCTGCTCATTCTTTGATCCCCAACTACTGAAGTACAGTAGTATCTGTCATTCTGAGAAGACACTTTTCACTTTCTTTTTAATAACAAATTTGAAAACCCTCAAGTTGGCACTTAAAATGAATTCCTGAACAGATTTGTGCTTTTTCTTCTCAGTTACCTTTGATCTATAATAGAATATCTCTTAATCAAGAACAAGCACACTCTGCCATAGTCAAGGAACCTTAATTCATGAGACAAGTTTTTCATTTCTACAACTGATCTGAACCATACAATATTTATGCTTTTCACCCACAGCATAAGTAGCAAATTCTGAGGCCCAGTATTGCTTATGAAAAGTTTAAAGCTTGTGTTCTTTATGTACTTCAGTGAGTTTCTGGCAGTCAATGGCTGGGAAGGTGAGATTCAGCTTCATTTTGACACATTCAATGGCCTAGGAGGAACCATCAAGAGACTGAATATTTAAAGTGTTTAAATATTTAAAGGCTGACATTTTTGAAAGTGGATGTATTTTATATTGTGATAGTGATACTAATATAAGCTCGTAGGAAAAAATAAGAAAGAACATTTTATGGTTTTGTAGTACTGTGTCTGTGTGTAAAGTTAAGAAAGAGTCAACTGCTTTGAATAGTGTTATGTCAGCTTAACATAAACCTAGACATACATGGGGAAAAAGATTCATAATTGAAAAAAAAAAACAAAAGCTGGGCCTGTGGGCTAGTCTGTATGACTTTTTTTTGATTAATGATGATTGTGGGAAGGGCCAGATCGCCAGGGATGGTCCCACTACATATTGGCCATGTGTATAGTAAAGCAAAGTGAGGAGAACAAGCCAAAACTCTGCTTCAGTTCATTCCTCCAGATTTCAGACTTTTGCTGTCCTAACCTCTCTCAGATATGGACTACAACTCAAAGCTGATAGTTGTTTTTCGTTCTTGTTACTTCATAGCACTATAAATAAAATTAAGTGTATAACAATGATTGATAGGAAAGTTATATATAGTTTATCCATTATGTAAAATATAATTTTATCAATCACGATGTAAAAATTCTAAATAATCATTCTATTTCTTCAAAGAGAATTATGTCAAATAAAATTTGATCTACATAATAAAAATATATTTCACAGATATATAAAACTCTTCCAATATTAATTCTTTGAATTTTGTGAGTTGAGTATTAGTACCTACCACTTATAATTTGTACTTACATATGATAAATTTTCTGACTTCCAAACAATTATATTGATACTGAATCTTATAATATAATTCTGTATGAGTATTTATTAGAATACTCTACCATTCCAAATAACATGTTCTGTTTCTACTGTGAAAGAAAACTTTTAAAATCACAATTTGAGTGAGTCAGTAATTAACATTTATTTTCAAATCTACTTTTTAGTAAAGGTTCCCTTTGTTAAAATATGCATGATATTTGAAGGAAAATAATATAAACATTATGCACACAATTTATATAGTATTTAACATTTTAATTATATTCTGCTCCTCACAGAGTGCAATATCTCTTAACATGTTCATCTTGAAATTGAGTCTGTGCTTTCTTATTATCTCAGATAAGCAGAAAGGCTGTCATATGGATCACCTTCAACCTGCCTCAGTAGAAAGGATAAAGGTTATATCATCTTGGAAATGAAAATGTCAAATATCAGAGTTAGGTTCAATTATCTCTGGGAAGAGATATCTATACAGGGGAAATAGGTCATGGTAAAATTCACATAATAGAATAATAAACATTTTTGCTTTTTAAATGAATCTTGTGAAGATATATTCTACTCTATACACTTTAAATAACACTTCTGAATAACTCTGAATGAAGAATGTGTTTCTTCTCAAATGAACCATCATTTGAAATATATAAAAATGTATTCTTCATCTTGCAAATTTTTTTAAAATATGTTTATAACAACAGAGAGTTATTTGAAGCTGAGATTGGTAGCAAAGCATTCTCTATTGTGTTTTTTATAGTCTATAACAAGAAATCATTCCTATTGTAATACTGAGATATAATACTAAGATAGGTATATATGTCTTATAAGACTTCTACAGGTTTTCTAGGCATTTCAGTAGTTGATAAAGTAATAGATAAAATTATTTTTGACCAGGGCACTTTCTAGCTCAATAAATTCTTGTGATACAACCTAGCTTAGGATAACTAGGGTGCATTTTGAAAATAAAAAAACATGTTAAGGACGTTGCTGATGCAACAGTATTTTTATTGATATACATTTGATAAAATTGATTAATTTTAAAATTTTCTGATTACTTGGGAGAATGCTAATAAAGTTAACAAGTATTATTTATATATTTATGTCTGTGACACTATTTTAAAATATACATTTACCTAAATACAGATTTAAGTGAGACACATCTAAGAATAAATATTACTAATTCTTACTTAATAATGAATTCTAATGATTAAAAATCTCCTTTTCCTTCCCTAGCAGATCTGAATAAGTCGTTCAAGTTTCCATGTAGGGGAGAGAGGTGTTAATGTGTAAAATGACTGTTAAAATATTGGGTGAAATTCAAAGGGACCATAAGATGACAAAATTATCAAGCTCTTGAAAAACATTGTGCACATTTCTGAACCACTAAGAAACAATAAGAATCAATATTTTTCTATATTATTGCACCAAGTGTCTCTTGAGGGTATTCTATCTTACTTCACTTATAATAGTTTTAAGTCATGTTTGATTCTGGGTCTTCAAATATAGATTGAATAAAATTTTATGAGTTTGTTAATGTATTTGTTCTACCCCACTTCAAAGCATAGTTTATAGACAGAAATATTTATCCCAACACTGATGTGTTACAAGAGTAGATAGCACAGTAACAAGACGGATTCATTTTGGAGTCTCCAGTTTACTAAACAAAATTAAATTTTTACAAGGTTCAGGAAAATACTGCTTGGTACCAATAGTTGAATTAGGGGTTTTATATACTTAGAAGTATCCAAGTGCTTTAATCATTGATGATTTTCTATCCTAAGATTGCCCTAGATAATTGCTTATAAGAAGAAATATATTCTGTACTGCCCATAGAATTATGTATAACATTTATGCTTTTGATTTTGAAAGAGTAAGATTATTAAGTATATAGTTAAAAAATAGGTAACAAGTAACAGAAAGACAGACAAGCACATACATAGAAAAATATTGACAAATTAAATGCCAAAAAAATCCGCAGAAAAAACTGGATTAGGCTGATTGAGGAAATAATAATAATATCAAATCCAAAATTATAAACATGTATAAACATAGAGCAGAATTTCAAAAGTTGACCAGAAGGCTGCATTTCATTAAGCATTTAGCTAAAAAAAGCAGTTCCTGATGACTGAGTCCCAGGTATAATAGGGTGTCCCTTTGGATGAGGCTTCCAATTAAAAAAACAAATTGTAGCAGAAAGGTAAAATCTTAGAATTGAGAGTTTACAAATATTCAGGATTCAGAAATGGTCTCTCAGAGTCTCAGAGAGAACAGGTCATTCCTTCAGGGATGAGCTTCAGGCGTCTCCTTCCCACTACAGTTATTCTTAAAGCATGAAATAAACAATGGTGACTAACCTCTGTTGGAAATGATTTACTGTCTAGCTGTTATTAAAAGGATGCGTCAGAGTCTGGAAATGTGCAAGACAAGACACAGGCATTTGGAAGACATTTGAAGCATATATGCTTGAGTATGAAATGTAGATGAGGTAGTAACTTGTCCAGAGTCAGCTTCTATATTTGCTTACACAGCCCATGATAGTTTACCAATATAATCTACATAAGAAAATTTGAGCACAAAATATTAAAATTAAAATTTCTCATGTGAGATGAGTAAACCTTTTCCAGAGGCATGGGGGCTGTTATAAAACAGATAGATTATACCTGTTTATGATACAAAATAAGTGTTCACACTTTAAAAAAGTCTACATGTAGCAAATTACCAATATTGAATTGATTCCTAGGACAGGGCAATTGATCAAAATAGTGAACACAAGATACAATCATGAACTTCACAAAGAACAGGTCTTCATTGACTTTAGTTGTTATGGACATTTGTTGATGATGAGATGCCTGTTTCAAAATACTTCATATAGCACAGAAAATAATTATATTTTATTGACATAATAATAAGGCATGTCAGGTGTTTTTCAAAATGTATATAGTTAAAATGATACACTATTTCACATTAATATTACAAATTTATAAAGAATAAAGGGCATGTGTGTGTGACTGTACACATAAACAAAAGTCCCAATTCTGTTATCATAAATGAGATTGTGCAACTTAAAAATCAGCACAAATAGCTTCAGTTTAAAATAAAAGACAAACTTCAGTGAGAATTGTTTCTTTTTTCCTAATATTTTTATACTTCAAAATTATTTTCTAATATTAATAATATAACAGACTTAAAAATAATTAATAACTAAACCTGAATATTTCAAAACTCATATATGAATTAAAGTAAATATAAATAAAATCAATAGAGTAATAATTTAGTTCTGATATTTTGAGGAATAATTTTTGTGAATATTTTCATTACTGTAATATATAAGAATACACATTTGCTAAATATGTGTAATAATACATCCAATTGTAAGTAGCACTAATCCAAGTCTTACTTTTAACAGGAAAATTAACTAGACTAAGATTAAGCATTATTAGTTTTTAGCTGAAGTCTTTCAGTTAAAATAGAAAAAAGCACTTAAAATGTGTCTATTTAAAATATTTAGCAAAAAGTCTTGAAAAACCTTATTAGATAAATTGTTAATAAATTATTTTCTTAATTATCCTTATACATGTGTATACATACACATACATACATAAACATGCCATTTACCATGAACTTTGGAAAACTTTGAATTTGTATGCATACTTTCCAGCCTCTAGAAGTTGGGAAGCCCAGGGGAATGAATACTCAGCAGATGGCTACGAAGACACAGCACTCAGATAGTTGAGTGGTTCCTTTACATTGCCATCTGCCATGTAATACTCTCAGAGATTGAAATCTTTCAACTATAAAATGTTCTGCCAAGATTTCAGAATGCCTATTAGGGCAAACAACAGGTAAGAAGAATTCTGTAATGGATGAAAGGTCTCCAAAATATTTTTAATGTTTTTTTGGTAAAACATTCATAGTTTAAAATTAATTGAATGCATCACTATGTCAACCTTTAGCAGAACAACTGCATTTACATTTACATAGCCATCTGTGAGTGTTTGCATAGTCATACCTCCTGGGTTGCACAAACCTATTCTACAAAGAACCTAGCATTTGTAAGCATACTTGGACACCTGCCAATCAGTTCTGGTCTCTAAACAAGCACACTGTAAAAGGAGAGAAAGAAGAGAAAGAGTCCCAGTTATCTTAAAAACATCATAAGTGACTCATAGTTTCAATAGACAATCTACACTTCTCTTTAGGGACTTTAATTAGACAAGTTTTAAGATATCAGAAATATTCATATTATTTGTTTATATATTCTGTTATAAATGGAGAAAACATGTATCTGCATATGATTCTGAAAAATTATAGTATAAACAAGTTTTGTGAGGAAATGATGATACGCATTCAACAAGGAACATAGATATTAACATTATTCATCATCAACATCAACTTATTTGTGAAATATCTAATGTTTTCTTCTATGATCATGAAAAACTCCTTCCTAGTTATCATTTTTTCTACTCAATTACACAAATATAGAATAAAATCATATTTCAAAAAGAATGACTATATTATCATTACAACTTCCATGGTTTTATAACTAAGTAATTTTGAAGTGTTAAAGACATTTAGCAAATTCCTGGAGCAAGATACAAAATATTCAGCTTTCTATTAAGAAATATTATAAAATAAAGCCTAAAAGAGCTAACAAAATGTAATAAAACCTATACATTAGAATCTTAAGATATTTGAGAAAGAGTTTCATAAACAGAGGATAACTAGTGTAATTTTTTATTAACTGAAAGATTCAAAATGTGCTTTGGAAATCTGTAGACCTGTTGAGAATAAGAATGCCTAAGCTTTCCATGTGTATGTATGAAAATCCATGAACAAGACTGTATGTAACCTTTCCAGCTACCTACAATCTATCTCTTTCATATAACCATATCTACATGATTTGATTAAAATGTCCAGCATACAAACTAGTTAATTTTCTTCATATCTCTTATACAACTTCATGTTATGGCTGGTAATTGTTTAACTCTATTACTGAAAATAAAATCACTGTCTTCAAATACAGTGAATTTAGAGATTCAATCACAAGAAAACAAGTCAATTAGTAAACATTGTTCTCAGACTCTCTTAAGATTCTCAGAACCACAACCTTAACAGGATTTGCTATAATGAGGCAATATAATTATGAGAAGAAACTCAGAATATTTTCTGTTAGTACACATATTAAGAAATGCTAAGATACAAATGGGAAAATATAAAGTCACTATTTTAGCTGAGACAATATTAAAGATCAGCAAGTTTTAAAAAACACCGTATCAATATTAAGGCAAAACAAAAAAAATAGTCATCTCTTGATATGTCTAATGGATTGGTTCTAGAGTCACATATGGCTAGCCATTGTCCAAAAAGTAAATTAATTAAGAAAATTTTAAGCTGCATTTGCATATAAATGTTTCACCTACTCTATACTTCAAACAAAAGCCACTGTTGTATATAAACTATAAACAGCAAATATTTTTCAAATTGTTGTTATACTGCATCATTTAAGGAATGTTGACAAAATTATGTGCATGTTCAGTGTAAATAACTTCTCTGTTTTTGGAACTAAAGTTGATTAACTCCCTGTCCATGTGAAACTCATTAACATGAAACAAGAATTCTATTTTATGAAAATGACTTTTTTTCCATGAGTGACTGATAATAAAATTGAATATACGAGACGACTCAGTTTGAATATTGAAATTTTCTTATTGCATTTATTATTATGAATATCACATTTTTGTGAAAGTACTCACTCTGGTTTGTGCTGGCCTC
>LOJH01048214.1:882-13724 GCA_001685095.1 Ellobius talpinus
CCTGCCTGCCTACCTTCCTGTATGCTTTCACGTTTCTGTGTGTTTCCCCGGGTGAGCCAGCTTCTTGAGGCTCCACTGACTTCTGTAGTTTCCCACTTTCTGCTGGCTGCTAAAAGGGATGATGTGGATCAGGGGACTGGTCAAGAGATAATTAAGTAGAAATAAGAACTTTATATCCAGCCTATTTGGAAAGAGGGAGCGAATCCTCCTAATCAATTCTGATTCTGCTGCCTTTGTTGCCTAAGGTCAGCTTCAGTCATTAGAAGAGGCTGCCCCAAGCTCCAAGATCTCTATCAGCTAAGGTTAAATAATAAGCCTTGGAAAGGATGGGAGGTGGGGAGGCAGAGTCCCTGCAGAAGCCTCTCACTTCTTAGAATTCCCATCACAAATTTTGAATCCTATGACAGGAACATTTGGTAGGTAGCTACATTCTGAGGATATTTTCCTTGTACTCTGGTAAGAATGAGAATTGTCATGAGGAGCATGATTCCATCTCTCCTTCTAAAAGATCTAACGTACAGCACCAGACTGCCAGTCATCTGCCCAACCACCCAGCGGGGACCTCAACAGGATGGTGTGAGGTTGGGGCCGTGGTGGGTAGTGGGGGAAGACTTGGTTCAAGATCTGATCTGAAAATGTGAGGAAGAAACAAATAAATGCAATCAAAAACCCTTCACGATTCTGCAGAAGGTTTGGTGTTAGAATCCTTTCCTCTCTATGCTGCTGAATAAGTTTTATGCTCCATGGATACTTCTCAGCCCTCCAAAGTAGAAAAATGGAAGTGCATCCAAAACCCTTTAACATGCCATGTTACTTACTTCCCCATCATTGAGATAAAAATGTCTCATGGGAACACATTACAGGAGGAGAAATTCATCTTGGCTCCCAGTTTCAGAGGAACAGTCAGTCATGATGGGGAGGGCATGGCAGAGCATCTTCCGTGGTGGCCAGAGCCTGAGGTGGCAGCTCATCCATTCTGGTGGATTGGAAAGCTGAGAAAGGATTGTAGGTGGAGCTGGCTCTATCAATCAAGGCACTGCTGTATGGCATGGTGTCTGGCAGGTAGGCCCTGTTTCAGAGGGGCAACAACCTCCCTAAACAATGCTGCTGTCTGGGAACCAAATCCAGACTCAATCCACACTGGTGCGCTTGCTTCTCAACTGGATTAGAGCAGTGGTAAAACATTGCAAAAAGCATGGCAAGTAAGAGAGAAATAGTGTTAGTGCTGCCCCCAAAATGAAACTTTTTATTACCCGCTTCCATTTTTATCTCTTTGCAATACATAGTTAAATATTAGACAGTTATTAGATATGAGATATTACATAGTTTTAATGGAAACAGACACAGCGAACTCATTAAAACAGGCTAGGAATTTTGTATGTTGTTCTGTTACTTTCAATCATTATTTTTTAACAACTACTCAATATTCCTCAGTTGTAAGTGCTGTTACATAGAAACAGGCAAGTGTTGATGAGTAGCATTTATTATTATCATTGTGAAGATATGGGGAAGAAATGATACATTTTTGTTTTTCTCTTCCTTCAAGCCCTTGTCAACGAAACAGTGGGGGAATAAAATGTTCAAGTATTTCGTTTTTAATTGCTGGAGATTTTCAGCAGATTTGATTAATGTCCTGTTATTAGGCAAGGTTGTCCATACCAGGACTTCAGGGAAGGACAATGGCTGGGGACCGCTGTAGGGATGTGCCTGTGGGAAAAAGAACAAGTCTGGCCCTGATAAAGTGTAAAGATATGCTTTAGGAGAACCATGGGCCGAACAGGCCTGCGTAGAAGGTTGTCTGTCTGGTGCTGAGTCCCATCAGTTCGCCGATTAAGAGTCAGTATGTGGGAATGACCTTGAGTGAACAGATACAAGTCAGTCATACTTTACATAGACTGTTAGAATTAAAACAAAATTAAATAAGCAGAAATGTATATTGCATTTGGGGGTGTTTCACCCTCCCTTAAAAAAATACCTCAAATGTAATAAACATTTCTGGTTGAGCCAGTGTTTGTGCTCCTAAGGTTCCTTTAAAGAGAGCTTTCATTGGGGCCTAGAAAGGGTGGGAACGCACACATGTACGTATGCACTTGCGTGTGAGTGTGTATGTGTACATGTACTGTGTGTGATTTCCTGAATTCTCACACCTAGCCATGTGGTGGCCTTTCTTACTAAAATGCCTGTGTGTGTGTCTTTGTATAGGATGAAATAGCTGAAAATACAGTATTTAGACCCCATTAGTGAGGGTAAAAATGTACAGATAAACTATATCATTTATGGTTATGATATGGCTACTGTCAAAATAACATGCTATTTTGACAGTTGCTTTATCTTTGCTCTCACTGAGTCTACAATAAGAAACTAGTTTCTTAGCAACTGAAATATAGTCTCAAACAGAAGCATTAAAAAAATCCCACAAAAGAGAAAAAAATTTCCATAGCTGGTATCTGGGCAAGCTATTCCCATTGCGTGGGAATGAGATGAAATTGATGTGAAACAGTAGGGTATCCCCCTGCTGGTCCGCCGCCCTTGGATAGCATCCTTGGTGGAGGCAGCTGCTTCCTAAAGGGGCTGGATGCTAAAACAAGATGTAGCTGCAGGACACTTGGGAGAAGACTGTCGTTGTCTTTCTGTTTTTCATTGTTCCTTCCTTCACCAAATACCATTTTTATAAAAATGTATTATGTCTGTTAACATTAATAAGCATAGCCTATCTAAACAGATTCTTGCAATATTGAGGTCTCATTTTCTTAATATTTAAGTATCAATTTTCTAGCTTTTTTATGTTTACAAGTGTTCTGCCTACATGTATGTATATGTAGCACATGAATGCTTGGTGTCTGAGGAAGTCTGGGTGTTGGTGGCCCTGAATTTGAAGTTACACATGGTATGAGCCATCATGAGCATGTGGTGACTGAGCTGAAGTCTTCCACAGCAGCCACAAGTGCTCTTACCTGCTGACTCATCTCTCCAGCAGGGCAGTGTGAATTTTTAATATGAATGGATCCCCCGGCCGAGACATTTGAAACTCTCCACGTCTAGACCCTGGACGCACATATCCATGTGCCAGGACTGTTCATTATCTTTCCAGTCGGTGGGAACTTTCAAAGTCACTCTTAATGGAGCTCAAGCAACCAGGCAACTAGTTTTTCTCTTTGGATTTTTCCAGAATGTTCTGTGGCCTCATTGCTAAATTATTCTATGAGACGCTCAACTCCCAAGTATATGATCAACCTCGTCCCGTCATTTTCATGGCATCTCCAAGAGCGGGGTGAATGACCTCTGCCATCTAGTGCCCCTCCCTCTGTGATGCCTGAGAGCCAGACTGCCATTCCAGAGCAAGATGGGAGAAATAAGACATTAGGGGAGAATGCAGAATGTAGGTGGAGGAGAAGGGGGGAATTGCTAATTAAGCTCTATTAAATATTAATTGAAATATAAATTTGAAACCTCACCAATTCATGACAGTTATACAGTCTAATTGAGTGGTGGGGCCTGTTGCCCCACGGTGTCACTCTGTGGATTAGGGAATGCAGTGATTTTCTGCTCATAAGCACCATGAGGACTTTATTAATCCAAGTTATTTGCCAATAAAGTAGATGGCGAAGTCGGCAATATTCGGGGTTTTATGGAACATTGAAGAACTGGAGGGTCAGTGTTCATGCAGTGGAGATTTGTTAAGGGCTTTGGGGAGATGAGTGCTGTCTGCAATGCCTGGTCTCTGCTGTGGCCTGCAGATATGAGATCCTTTCCCAACCATCCACATTTCTGTGGGTGGGTATTTTCTGCTAAGAGAAGGTATAAGTCAAAGGGCTCACTGGGGCAATGTTCTTTCTATACAAGCATGAAGACCCAAGTTCAAATCCCCACCAACCATGAATAAAGCAGGCATGGTTGTAGGTGTGCAGGTGTGACTTCAGTGCTCCAAGGAGGCAGATACCTGAGGGTTTGCTGCCTGACCACCCGGCTCCTGGTTCAGTGAGAGACCCTGGCTCAAGGCAATATGGTTGAGAGTGATAGGTAGGTACACCGTTCTTCTCTGGCCTGCCTACAGATGTGACATGGCTGCATATGTGCACATACACTACACTAACACACACACACACACACACACACACACACGCACCAGGAGGGAGAAAATGTGCTTTGAGTCCCCAGAAACAATTTCAATTTTTTAAATTGCCCTTCAAGCAGGAGAGGAAGACTTGTGTGTGTATATATGTATAGTTTGGCCTCAAAGTTTCAAAGAAATCTAGTTGGAGATGGACTAGTACCATGGGTGTGGTGACTTTGCTGCAAACATGGCTAAGTTTTTGTTTGGAGATTTGCTGCTAATGTACCTGATCAAAGAACAATACAGATGACCTGAACACTTGGGAAAATGCAATCACCCCATGGGTTTCGTTTCTGTTCTCAAAATGTTCTTCTCAGGAAGTAAAGTGAAAATGGCACTCCATTTATTGTCTTCCTTGTAATTTTTTTTAAAAATGCAAAGGGTGTGTCTGAGAATTTTTTTCAGCTTTGTGTGTGTGTGTTTGTACTTGCATGTTTGAGTGTGTGTGTGTGTGTGTGTGTGTGTGTGTGTGTGTGTGTGTNGTCCTCCTCTGCACCTTGTTTTATGTGAGAGAATCCCTCACTGAATTTGGAGCTCTCCGGCTTGCCTGTGGACATGGGTGATCCTCCTGTCTCTGTCTCCCTGCCCCCACCCTCAGTGCAAGGATGGTGGGGAACACACTGCCGCACCAGCATTTCTCTGTGTGGTTGCTGAGGATCCAAACGGAGATTTTTGTTTTAGGTGGTACATCTCGATTTAACACTTCCATCATAATGCTTTATAAAAATGGCTCAGCCTGGGTCAGCTTACTCTGTTACTCTGTATGTTGTTGCTGTTGCCTTTAGAGGAGGGGTGTAATGGTGCCTGGATGGTCTTCCACCCAGGCTCTCTTTATGCCCCTTTGTCATTGTTTGTAGTGCATTCTTCCTCAAGTTTAGGAGACATTTCAGTAAAAACGCACTTTGCGGGAGCACATTTGCCCCCTTGGCATTCAGCCAGATCCATTCCTGAGTGCCACAGCCTTTGTCTGGTTGGTGCTGGCTTCTTGGAATGTTAGAAATGATCACGGCTCCTTGTCCGTAGACTTCAGTGACTACCCAGCTGTCCTTGAAGGGAACGGGAAACATGTGACAGAACTATGTCACAGATCGCTCTGTTGCTCCGTATGTTAGCAATTTTGCTGTGGCCTCTTTTATTTCCTATTTAATTTGAGCCTGGGCAGTTTCCTGAAGGAATGTGCATAAAGGCTCTCAGGGTCAGGAGCTGGCAGCCTGTAGTGAGGGCAGCTTCCTCATTCTTAGAAGGTGGCCCAGGACACCTAGAAGGGCCCAGGATAGGAGGGCTTTCCAATGAGCATTCTGGGGACCAGGTCTTTGCTCTTTGTCTTGTTTGGTGTGTCAAGGGGAAAGAAAGTCCCCTGGCCTCTAGTTGACCAGCCAGCCCTTGGAATACACTCATCTCTGCCAGAGGAGACTGAGCAAGGGTTGGAACTAGATGACACTGGTTCCTGTGGCTGTCTGAAGCTGACCGCGAGTCCTGCTGCCCATATACCCCACTGGTCTGCGGACAGGAACATGGGTCCCAGCTCAAGCAAACAGGCAGAGCAAACACCTTTTGAGAACTTGGCAAGGCCTCCCCATTCACTTTGGAGTGTTTCTTTCCTTGAAGCCAGTGTGGGATCTTGGGTCTGTGCTGCTGACGTTTTCGAACATGAGAAAGAGCCATGGCAGGAGCCAAGTATCTGCCAGACTGTGTCGGGAGAGCCTTTATCATTTCTGTCAGATACATCACAACTCGCTTGTCTTACCATACATCTTCCTAAATGTGACAGAATATTCAGCTGTTATTAATTGAATACTCTCTAATTTAACTGCTTAGCGGGAGCAAGAATGACTGGTTTGTTTCAACACGTAAAACTGGCACCAACCTGTATGTGGATTTCAGTAGAGTTGCATTTCGAGGCCTGGAGGAGTTATTGTCTATTATGTGGCATGGCTCCCCACTTTTTTGCTAGAGTGACTAAAATTCAGCTTATAGTTATAAGATAAATGCAGGGTACTGTGGGAGAGAAGGGTAGAAAAAGAGAGATTACAAATGAATCCGTGAGTTTGTGGGCTATTATTATTATTATATTACTATTTCAGTATGTTATAGATCATATGTCACAACCTCTGAAATAGCTCAACTCACTTGGAAAGTGACATTCTAGGGGTACCACTCCCCCCACACACTGTCTCAATTTAAAGCTTTAAAGACTGAGCTTGAATATTCTGCCTTTACCTTTCTAACCAATAAAATATGTACAGCCATACACATTTCTGTCCAACAGGCAATGTGCTGCTAAAATGTCAGAGTCATCTTGCTGAGGCTAAGAATTTTAGAGATTAGAATTTAAGAGACGAAAGATGGATGTGAGGGACACAGAACACAGCTTGCCCTTCTTAGGTCTTTTGATGAAGGAACAAAAAGCTCGTCCACTGTCCTTCGCTGCAGCTACCCTAAAACATAACCAACTGAAGATCCCTAGTCATTCATGTTGGAAGACTCCGATGTGTGCAAACTAGAGATCCTACTGAACTCGGGTGAATTTAAACAACATATTTAGGAATACACAATTCTATTTCTTTAAAGAAGATAAAAGGTGCATTCGGTTCCAAAATACATTAACATTTATTTTTCTCAACAAAATGAATTCAAAACATGGTAATAAGTACAAGCTGGCCTGGACTTGGCTAAAACACAGGAAGTAAAACAAAACAAAGGGCAGCGTCCCTAACTCCACCATGAAGGTCACAGAGTGTGGTTCCGCCCTTTGCAGAGATGGATGAGAGAGCTCCAAGGCCTAGGACAGGAAAGAGCATACCTACAGTCCTTTCAGTCGCCCATCATGGGACTATTAGCTTGAGCGTTCTGGAAAATATTATTACCCCCAGGGCGCCATGTAACTCCCTGGCTCCTGACAAGCTGCCAACTCGGCTTTCTCTGGGTTGCAAAGTTGGAGCTCCTCTGGCAGGCTGCCAGGGTTTTAAGAAGGCTCTGGGGGCCCAAGGTAGCCTCCTGGTGCCAGTCAACATTCATTGAAAAACCCAATTCAGAGGGGAAAAGGCTCCCTTGCTTCCTCCTCTGCACAGAGGTAGCTGGCATCCGAGGAGCCTGGATGCTGGCACACTGCCCCTAGTTTTAGGGGCTGGCTTTTGCTGTGGACAGCATGGAGAAGGGGATTATTTGCACTGTGGCTTTTGATGTAAGCCATCATTGTCATATTGTATAAATAGCATTGCACGGGGATGGCCCAGCACAAAGCTTGGGCTACCACCCCTCCTCACGTTGTCCTATGGACCACAAGTCTTTGCTGCAAAAGGCCTTTCTAGATTTTCCCTCTTTGTAGTCTTATGAAAAATAGTGGTCTCAGATAGAAACTTAATTTTTCTGTTAAGGAAAAGCTTATTTTGATTTGAGCACTGCCAACCATCTTAAAAAATTGTAAGTTTTTTTTTCCTGAGTGGTAACTTACACATTTGAATTTTTTTTGTTGTTTTTAATTGACAGATTCGTGTTCAGAAGTGCTGTGCTCATATGCTCACAATCAAACTTGTAATTACTGGAGTTGAAAAGTTGTTGCCTTTTTCTCCTTTCTCCACCCTTCTCTGCTGTGATTTTAAAAGATGTGCTTGGCTGCACAATCTTAAGATGCCCTAAACATCACCTGCAGGGTCGTGGGGTGGGGCATGGTGTAAGTCTTATCATTGAGCATAGAGGCTTGTATGGTAGGAAAATTGCAACCGTAGATTTGACTCTTAAGAAGGGAAACGTCAGGAGCATTCCTGGTGTATTTCCTGGCTCACTAAGTTCAGAGTGTAAAGGAAAATAGAGGAAGGAAATACATGTAGCACGAATTCTGGTTTCTGTATGCAAAGATGCATAATGTTGGCTTTTAGGCTTCTGATACATAAACATAATAAAGGAAGCATGGAGATTGGGATTGAGAGAGTTCCTAATATTATCCAAAGCATCATGAGATCGTATGACCGAAAATGTCATAATTTAAATACTTGGTAAAGAAAGCTTTAGGTGAGAATTACAATTGGATATTTATACACAGAAATTTATTGATAGAGTCAACAACCTTAGCTCTTTGACACATGGGGAGCCGTAGGGAGTTAGGAGCTGAGGAAGTAGAAGTGTACCCTAGCAGTCTTCTACAATTAATCTGGCTTTGTTTCTTAGGACAAAAAGGCAACAGCTCTTTATAGGGTCCTTTCTCAGATCAAGGATGAAAGAGGTTGCAATACAAGGACGGTGGGTGCCGCTGTCTCCAAGAACTCAGATTTTCATAGAGGAGCATATATAAAATATATTGGTTCAGGAACATAGAACATGATAGAGGACAGTGATATTTTTGATGGGATGACCGTGACTTCAAAAGGTCCAGTTCAAAACGTATGGATGAGAAAAGCCAGGAAATGCTGTAATTTTTAAACAGGTTCACGTAACAGGAAGGTTCTGAAGTTAAAGGCTTTGTAAGATAATGATTGATCCCAACATGGAGGTCTTCATCTCTTCATTGAAGATTCATATTTTCAATTACTGCCTGAAGTTTGAGCAAATGAGGAATATTGAAGGACTGATTAAAAGAATACAAATAGCAACCGCAGAGGTCTGTTTGAAATATTCAGAGAGGCTGAAGGACTCGAACACTGTTCTCTTGCCCACCCTTTTAATCATATAAATTATATCGCCATTTACGTGTTTAGCCAATGAAGTCAGCGTGTCGCACCTGTTGTCCATTGAGTATTGACAAGGAATGAGAGGTTTCTAAACGGCATTTGCCAAGCTCATTTAAGCCTGTTTTTTTAACCTCTAAATCATGCTGTTACTGTTTTGTAGCCCAGCATGTTTCCATTAAGGCGACCACACTAGGTTGCAGTGACCCAGGAAGACTTGCTGGGGTTTGTCAAGCACCAGACTGGCTCAGGCTACAGCCCAAGGTCATGGTTAGCTTCTTTGGTGGGCTGCTCGTAGTAAACCTTCGGATCTCCTGAGACCCAGTAAATATTCCTGAGCTTTTTAGTGTTTTGCACTGAAATATTTTTACTGTTGTAATTTAAAGCTGCATGGCAAGGCTTTGGGGACAATTAGACTTTGGGGGAGGCTGGGCAGTGGGAGGGATCTGAATTTTCAGAAACAGCGAGTAGTTCACTAGCATCCCTGTCCATCACCAGCTTAGGTGTGTGCAGCACTGTACGTCTTAACAGCAGCTTTGCTTGGATTCTCCGACTTTGCCTTCCCAAATCTTCATCATTTTCATTCCTTCCAGAATCTCTGATCCGTGAGTGGAGCTTCGTGCTCACAAAACACTGCTGGTTATTTTTACCACTTCAGTGGCTGCTTCAGACAACCACTGTTTTCTTGTTCATTATTGCTTAAATATATCAATGCATGGTGTCACAGCTTATGGCTAATAAAACTCCCACTCTGAGTGACTGCAGTGTGGCTTGGTGGGAGGTGGCATCCCGAGCTGCAGGCAGACTTTGAAGAGGCAGATTTCGCATGTGACCTGATGCCAGAGATTGATCCTGGCTCCACAGAGGAGGACATAAGAGAGATGACGCAAGAATCCCTGCCTAATGGTCCCTGCCAGAGGCCCGGAGGAAGGTGACTTCTGGTGCTTGTGGCTGCATGAGAACCTGCCGGCTCACACTGCTTGTCTTTATTCTCTATCAACAGCCTTACTTGGACTTCTTTACACACGGCCAGATGCACAACACTTGAGGAAATTCTAATATATAATTATAGATGATGCCTTCTGAAATATAATAGTAGATTATAGCCCCCTCCCCTTGATACCAGTAACTAAGAAACTTGAAACTAAAATCTTTTCCAGGTAGTGGGTCCTGCAGAAATATCTTGAGCGCCTATTGTGTTCACCAGACATACAGAAGATGCTCAGTCAGGGCCAGCCCTAGTGCAAGTAAAGGGAAAATAAAGTTCCAAAGCTGGACAGGTAAAACCTCCGCTCGGGAGCAGCTAGGACAATGGACACTTGCTGTGAGAGGAACTTCCACGGGGTTGCTACCTGCCACAGTCTCTCCATTTTGCAAAAATCTGTATGGCTTCTGGGCTTTTGTTTAATGCTTTTCACAACACAGTAAGTTAATTTTCAGGGATTGTGTCAGTTCTCAAGGACCTTGCAGTGTAACTTCACAGAGGGCTGGATGGTGGCAACGGAAAGCATTATGCAAGCCACAGGTTATAGCATGATTTGGCCGAGCCCGAATACCAGAACCATAAGGCAAAAACGCCAGCTAAGAATGGTGCATACCAAGCCCTGCCTTGATGTGTGGCATTGAGAGAGAGTTTGCTTATTTGTTTTGCTTTGTTTTAAGGTGGAGGGAAGGGAACCACTTTCTCAACTGATGTCCCCAAGTCAAATGTGCAAGGAATTCAACACCAGGTGCCTGGCTAGATGATGTGGAGTCCTGGGTGGCTGGTTCAGGAGCGTCGCCTGCTGGCTCCCATTTAGGATCCCCCCACCTTTTTTATTTTTAAAGAAAGAAACATAAGGAAAGCATTTGCTTTGACATCAAATCCACCCCCACAAGTAACAGTAATTGCAAGGCCCAGAGGAGGGAAAAACGTATCCTTCCCATTTGGAGCCGAGCAGCCTTGGCAACATTGTGCTAAACCTTTGGACGAGATGGATGAAGCCAGGTTGCAGCAAGGCAGCCCTGTCTCAGGTGAACAGGCATTGGGCACAGAGCATGCGGCCACGAGGGACTTCGATTGTCAGGAGATAGGGGGTGACAAACTGCCTTTCCAGGGCCTCTCTGGGAAGATGCCGTCCAGGGTTGTTGATCTTTCATGTAGCCCTTGATGCCGCTGGGAATCTGGGGCAAGAGCTTGTCTGATGTCCAGTTCACACAATAGATAGTTCCTTTCTGACTGCACCTGGACCTGACCAGACCCCCTCCCCCATCCCTGTCCCNTTCTAAGCAACAACCTGACAATCGCTGCAGAAACAGAACCCCTGGAAAGTCCCACCACACGCCTCACACATGCTTCCTCCTCCAGGCTCCGTGTGTCTGTGAAAGTTCAAATACTGAGTCAAGTTTATTGTTTCTATCTCGTTTATTTTAAGTATAGTTTTACACTTTATTATGTGCGGTGACATCTTAAATGGAGCCTGTCACTCCATCTCGACTGCTGCTAGGGGCTAGAGCCACTTACCATGTCACCATTTCGGCAGCCCTGATTAACGGTATCAGAGCAAGCAGCTCCCACTTCACCCTCCCCCCAAAAGAGCACCCCTTATTTACATGAAGCAAAACACCAGAGCAACAGCATCCCAGGTCTGATGTTGGAGGGCTTCCAAATTAGTGAAGTTTGGGATGACATCACCTTTTCCTTTTCTGCTTTCCTTTATCCCCTTCCTTTCTCTTCTCATCTCTTCTCCTGGTTCTCTTCTCTTTCCCTCCATTTTCATCTCTTCCTCCTTTCTTGTCTCCTTTCTTCCCTTTCATCCACCCTCCTCCCCTCCTCCCCCTTCCTTTTCAGATGTTAAATATGTGCTCTCCTTTCTCTAATGTGTTTTGATATATTTTCTGTGTCCTGGGCAAGAAACCAATTTCTTCTGTTTTACTCTTGCCCTTACAGCAACAATAAAATGAAGCAAACCAAACTCAAGGCACCTTCTTTCCCTGCCCTCTCTCTCTTTCCTGGTTGCAAGTCGATGTTTGAGCCCTTCACCATGTGAGGTAGCCCAGAGTAATTTGAATATTTCATTCTCCCGGCTGCTAATGCAGCCTGTGTTGCAGATGGCACTGGCTTCATCCTTCTGGACTTGGTTCAATTATAAATGAAAGTAGGGAGCTGAAATTTGTGTTTTTGTCTGTGCGTAGTTGGGATAATACAATAACGCTTGATGGATAGGAACTTCTCAAACTGCTGGGGATGCTTCCCAATTCCATCTCTCCTTGGTTCCTGGGGGGCACCAACACGGAGCCATCATTGTTTCTTGGATATTCTTGTCCCTCTCATTTTGAACTAAGGCAGCGTCTTTAATGAATTAACAAAGCTTCCCATCCCCGCCACCCACCTCTTTTTTCCACTAGTCTCTTTCTTTTTAGACTCTGTTTCTTTCTTGGAGCTAGTAGGGATGACAACGTGACTTTTTCAGGAATCTAGAGCAAAACCCTCAGAGTCCTGAGCCCCTCAGCCAGGGACACACTGGTGGCCAGAGGAAAGTCTCTTCTCACAGTGTGGCACGTACACCCAGCCTGTCACATTGGTCAATACGACGAACAGAGCACACCTATATGGCAAATTATGCACACTTGTTAATTTAATCTTGTATGTGCATTCTCATTAGAAATTCATTGTATTGTGTGTGTGTGTGTGTGTGTGTGTGTGTTGTGCACACATGCCCAAAGACTTAGATGTTTGGTGTATTTGAGGGATATTGTAAAAAACAAAAAATACCCAAACTGTATTCTTATAGTGGGACATTATTTATTGAATATTTTGGTGAGTAGTAAGGCATGATACTTATCTCAAGGTGAAAGTATTTTTAGTCATAACCAAGGGTGTAAGCGATGTTCTCAGAGGAAAAGTTGATTCTCATAGCTGCCAGTAACTTCAAAGCATTGGGCGAGCACTGGCCATGCTTCTTAGATTGTCAGCTGGCATGGCAGTGAGTTGAGTTGGTAACCCCTGACAATTATTGTTTACTCTGTTTCTCATCAAAACTGATTTGCAGGGTCCCACTCATGGGTTCTGTTTTGTTTCTGCC
>LOJH01048215.1:0-13066 GCA_001685095.1 Ellobius talpinus
TACATACATACATACATACATACATACATACATACATACATACATATATATAAAATGAGTGCTATTTAAGGAAAATTGTGGAAAAATATTCTGATAATATATGGATGTGGAAGACCATAAAATAAATTATAAAATAAACTATACTAAACTAAACCCTTTAAATAAAAACAAAAAAATAAAATGTGGAACTTCTAACAGTGGGAGTAGGTGCTGTCCCCAATGCTTTGGCTGGCTTTTTGGAAACTTATTCCTCATACTGGGTTGCTTTGCCCAGCCTTAGTATGAAAGGGGATGCTTAGTCTTTCTGCTACTTGATATGTATGCTTTGTTGATACCCATGAGAGGCCTGACCCTTTCTGAAGAGAAACAGAGGAGGGGTGGGTTGGAGGGGACAGAGGGAATGAGAGCAGAGGAGGAACGGGAAACTGAGGTCAGGATATACAAAAGTAAATAAATTTAATTAAAAAATCTAGACATATCCACAAAATGAGTACCCAGTGGCATCTGGCTCACCAGATGTATTGTATACATTTACTGGTATAATGGCACATTCACACAGATGTGGGGGTGGGGTAGAAGCATTCAGGACTGTGGCCTGATTCAGTACTCTTTTCCCACACTACAGAAAGCTGCCCCTTAGGCAGCAGATGTGGTATGATTGATACAGGTGCTCCAATGAGCGGATTGTTTTTGTTTGTTTGTTTGCTTTTTACTTAAAACTTTTAATTTTACACACTAGCCCTGTTCCCTTCCCTCCCCTTCTCCTGTATTTCCACTCCCCCTGCATCCCACCCTCCATCCACTCCTTAGAGGAAGCAAGGCTTCCCTTGGAGAGTCAAGAAACTCTAACATACCAAACTAGAGGTAGGACCAAGCCCCTCCTTCCTGTATCAATGCTGAGCAAGGTATGGTTCCCAAACGCCAGTTCAATGATCTTACTGTTAAGTCTAAAACCTTCACTGTCTTAAACTACACTTTGCCTCACAGATTGATCAGCATTTTGAGCTAGTAAGATGTTTCAGGTTTGAATATAAAAAGAAACCCTGAGAGTATCATAACATCTCCCTAAAGTGAATTTTGGAAATGGAATAGACTAGAAAGTGAGCATCTGTAAGGAGATTAGAGCCAGGTCAGCTGCTGGCAGGAGCCTTCTCCATGCACCATGGTTCTCCCTCTCTTGCTTTAGTGGCATTTTTTGATTTCAGATATGTTCCTCCCGATACCTTCAACCTGACATCTTCAATCACCCCAGTATCTATCTGAGTCCCCAAAAGATATGCCTACAAAAATGAGGGAGAATTTGGCTGACTTGCTCATGTCAGGTTTGCTCTGCGCATTCAATAAGATATAACAAACTAAAATGGTCTGTGATGCCCCTTGGTCTCATCTGTCCTTGGGAAGAGGTCTTCTCAGAAAGGAGGAATGTGTGATGGAAATACACTCACATATTGTGTGATACAACATACCAACCATTATTTGGAAATATATCAGAACCTATGTAATAGCTAAAAGCCCCTTCTCTGTCTAGTACATAGAAGGTTAAATAGAGTTAAGGTCCTTCGTTTCCCTAAGTTCTCATTTTGTTCTATAAATCACCAGTCTGGAAACTGAATATATGTGTCCACATGACACATTCTCTTTCAGTTTCAGTTTAGTGAGGTATAAGCAAATAAGAACCCAAGTTGAGAGATCTCACAATTGAAAAGATTAAATATTCTTTATAATTTAACATTTATGACATTAGTGAATCAATTCTATTAACACTTCTGAGTACATATTGAGTGGAATTAAAGGCCACTCAATGGGATATGAAGGCAGCATAATACAGAACCTGCTGACAAGCAGATTAGGCACTGCTGGGGAAATAATTTAAACTGAGAGCAGCTACAGAGTTTAAATATGGATGATTAAGTCTGTGCTGGGTGGGTGCTATAAGTGTGGGTACTTGAAAAATCACAATCTCTGTAGGTTGATGTCACTGAGGAAAAGAATCACAGGTTACCTGGACCTTCATATAAAATTAATATTAGAATATTTGTTCAGAATTCATTATGAAAATTATTTTCATTTCTGTGATTTGCAATTCTATGTAAAATCTTAGTTGGGGTTTACTACTAGGACTATTGTAAATGAATTAATCATGAACAAATGTGAGCTCTTGATTCCAAGTTTAGGAACAGAAAGGGGGTATTGGAAAATCTAGAATTTTGGGACATATGTGATACTCTGGTTAACTAAAGCCATCACAAAGATGTATTGATTCTTTCAGATGTTTACAAAATGCAAATGCTAGGAATACTCTTAGGAATTCATGATGAAAGGCTGGTAAACAAGCCCAGTTCTACAAAATGTAGGATTTGGAGCTGATGGAGTTTGGACCATGAAATTTACTGTCAAGCATGCTTAACATATGAAGAATTTGCTTAGAGAATTGGAAAATTACTAGACTATTTAAAGTAATTTCTTGGATTTATAAAGCTTATCTTCGGGTGTGTGCTTGAAGGGCTTCTGTAGCCTTATCTGGCCACACTAGAGTGCACATTTATATAGAATGGGGAGACTTCCTTTGTCTTCCCTGTAGAGAGCCATAGCAGGGAAATTATAGACACACCAAGCACAAGTCTTTCAACTAGAAATGTGCTCAGCATGAAAGGCACAGCCATCTTTAAAAGATTCTTATTTTTCTTAGTTTGTTCCCCAAAATAGAAAACAGTAAAGTCTCATGTTGTATATCTCATATATTTATTTATAACTGAACTTTGTACTACTTGTTCTGGAATATGCATATAAACAGACTATGTGCACACACATTATTCATAATATATAGACAGATTATAGAAATTTACTCACAATTACATATATGAACATTTGCAAATGCACGATGTTCTACTATACACTGAAGTACATCTCATCATAGAACAACTCCTATCATGAGAATCACACTGATTCATTAAGAAATCAGAAAAAGCCAAAATTGTATAGTGGTCCACAACCACCAACAGAAAACACTGTATTGCTTTCAGGAAAATGAAGAGAGATGTCAGAGATCTGCTAACTAAATTAAGCCTGGCTTAGAAGCATGCATAACACATGTTTTGTTTTGAGCAAAATTTAAGACTTAAGAAGCATATGCAAGTAAGTAAGGTATTAAGAAGGAAAAGCAGGAGAAGAAAGGATGGACGAGAGAGGTTAATAAGTAGTGAACATCATCATTCTTTATTGCCTTACTTATAATTTTATATGTGTGTGCACCTGTGTGTTGGAATATGCATGAGAGCACATTGTCTGTGCTCCCCAGGAGAGGGTGTTGTATGTCCTGGAGCTGGAGTTACTGGTTATGGACTGCTCAATATGGGTCCAAGCAACAGTGCTCTTCACTACTAAGACATTAGCATTAGCTTTTTATCACAATGTTTCATACTTTGTACCTTTTTAGAAGCATTACAGAGTAGTAGAAAGTTACTTGTTTTGCCTTAGTCCAGGTAGAACTATAAATATCATCTCCCTTCTACTTAAACTTATCCATATACTTTTCAACATATTATCTCACTCCCATGTTTTCACATTCTTCAGAATGTCCTTGAAAAAGGCTTTACAAATTCCCTCATAATTGAAAGCATTATTATTGTCTGATATTAATCTAGGCATCTCAAAGCCACATGGTTTCAGTGACAACTGGAGAGCTCCTTACTACACACACTGGTTCGAGTGGGGTACAGTTTCTTCATTTCTATTCATCACTACATCCCAGCATTGGTTCAACTACTTCTGTACACTGTGTAGAAATATAAGTTCTTATTAGCAACTAATTCAGGCAGCTTCAGTATAAAGGAGTAGAATGGAGTATTATAGAGATACCTACACAGTAAGTTTTGAATACTAATGGAATTTCTTAATGGATTTTGAATTGATTTTGATGTTTGAAGCTATTTTGAAAACTAATTGGAGTCTCAATTATATCCATGTAGCTCTTAAAACATTTATGAATAATTTATAGTCCACATATAATATAACCCAGAGGAATAAGTTATGTGATAAGTAGTAAGTTGTTAATATCAAAAATCAGACTTGTAGTCTATGGTTCAAGCAAAGAACAGCCAGGGTTGCATTACCAGGTGTGAGAAGCTCATGGCAGGGGAAGTCATGGGCCCTATGGGGAGAATCTAGTATTGTTACTTTGCTAAGTGGTAATCTGTCAAATTATCTTTTAAATATGAATGTTTATACCCAGACACACATGGAAACCCAAAAATGTGAGCCTGTTTCCACCTCTTCCAAAGGTCAGAGATTTGGAACTCTATTACTTCAAGGTTATTGTCTGTCTCTAGCTCAAACAAATGTCCCACCTAGATTTAAATAAGAGAGTTGTGCTCTCTCAAGGTTATTGTCAACAGGTGTGGCTAATAGCAGACCTTGTATTTCAGGAATAGAGAAGTAAACACATTTCTACTCTAAACAAAAGTCTAAGGATCCAACTAAATTCCTACTCTCTTAGGAGATAACAATGGATTCCACTCAGGGAGTGTTTTGCCAACAGAATGTTTTGGTCTAGGGTTTGAGTGTGACTTGTTTTGTTCTAGCAAGAGAATGTTTAACTGGAACTGGAACCCGCAACCTTCAACTGGTCTCTTTATTTCCTTATATCATGTTAATGTAGTTTTTTTCTTTGTTTTTAAATCTTACCCATACCTGTTGGGGTCAGGGTATTTTAAACAATTGGAAATTAAATGTGGGAAATTTCAGTATTCACTAGAACTCCCTCCTGGAACTATCTTATGTTTTCTGTTTTATTACATTAATCACATCTTCATACTCTTTACTTATTTTTCTGATCCCCATACTCCTAGGCTAGCAAGAGGTACTTTTGTTGAGGAAGGTCCCTGACAGACATGGACTCTTTCCTTCCGATTCAGAAAAGAGTGGAGGAATCCAAAGCAGAGATACACGACTGATCAAAGTGCTGAGAAGGATATACTGAGTGTTCAATTCCAAATTGTACATTTTTATTACCACCTCTAGCACCGTCAGGCTTGCACACACGAAGACTCAGTGAACACAGGAACATGAGGATGGGAACAGTGCGATGAAATGATGTCTTCTGGGTCTGTTTTGGCTATTGCAACCATGAAATTAGAGTAGCTGTGGCTACTTGCATAGAAAGGAGAGTTGTTCTTTATTCTTCATCTTTTACTGAGGAGCTGCTAGCAGCTGAGAGCTGCTAAAGAAGGAAAAACTATTCTTTTTGAGGAGGTCACCATTGTTAGATTTTGCATACTCCAGTATATGGCTCCACACTTGCCCACATATTTGGGAAAAGTAATTGCACTTAGGAAGTGATAGGATGAAGAAGAAATATAGTTGGAAGGGTAATGTGAATGACTCAGTGAGTGTGTGAGTGTATGTGTGTGCGTGTGTGTGTGTGTGTTTGACAGTTCTAGGTTGCTTTTCTACTGCTCTTATAATGACAATAACAAAAAGAACTTGAGATTGGGGAGGGTTCCTTTGGCTTACATAACTTCAATCTGTAGAACTCTGAGGTCATTTCTGAGGCCTCTCAATATTACTGTTCCCCACTGGGAACCAGGAATCTAACAATTACCCMCACACRTACTGAAATGTTGGGAACTTTCCATCCCCCTATATTTTTTTTTTTTCAAATAGAACTCAGTTCATGGAATCAGGGCAAGATAACCCACAAACATTGACTCAGTTCCTCGGCCTTGGTCAGGGGATATTGACTCAGTTCCTCAGAAAAACAACCCCCAGACACCACCCTTCCTTTTGTGTCTTTTTCCTTTAAAAGTAGCCTGTACCAGCCATTCAGGGTCTTTCTGGCTACTCAAATGCTGGAGGACCCTGTCGCACCAGAATTAATTAAAATCCTCATGCTTTTACATTAACTGCGGTGTAAGGCTGTTTTCTTGGGGTGACTCCTTCTTGGTGATTGGACTCCTGGGTCCAGCAAATCATGATCTATTGTAGAAAATCAAGGCAGGAACTCAAGACAGGAAACCTGAGGCAGTAACTGACACAAAGATCATAGTGGAGTGCTGATTTCCGATTTGCTTGCTGTGGCTTGCTCGTCCTTCTTACTTAGCCCTCCTAGAAGCACTTGGCCCTAGGAGTCAAGGATCCCACAGGCTGAGCACTCCCACAGTCATCACTAATGAAGAAATTTCCCCAGAGACTTGTGAAAAGTCAGTATGTTGCAAACAGTTCCTCAATTGATATTTCTTCCTCCAAGATTTGTCGAAGTTTGTTTCAAGGTGATGGACTAGCCAGCACAGGAACCCATGGGGGAAGTTGTAGGAAATGGGGTGAATATGATCATATTTTGTTGTTTAAACACTGACATTGGCATTTGAGAGTGATTTTCCAAAAATCATTTTGAAGAGAGAATTCCACATCAGGAACATCTGATATGATATGATATTCATAATTGGGGTATCATCTGGTTCAATATTGGTCAGTGCTGCATGCATAGAGGAGTCACAGTTGCAAAAGCTGCTCTTTGTTTCTGTCCCCATTGGAAATTAGCTGGCTTTAAATAAATCTGTAGAGAGCTTTTATAATAATCTGTAAATATGAAATATGATTTCTCTAGTGTGCACACATACCAGTTAGGAACTGCATCTGAATCTCATCCCTAGGTGGTGGCATTAAAGGCATGTATCACATCACCTTGTCCACTGTAATTCTAGAATTTAGAAAAAAAGCTAATATATTGAGTTAATCCTAATTGTGTCTACTAGGATTAAAGGCATTGATTACTGCAGCCCTGCTCAAATACTTTATCTTACCTCCAAATCATTTGAAATCTTAGTGATTGAGAAAACAAGCTTAAACTGTCATAACCCTTTGAATTTACTTAAAACATTTTCAATCTCTTAACTTTTTTTTAATGCTAAAGAACAAAAATATCCTTTTTGTTTGGTCATGGGTGACTTGGCAATCTACAGTTGAAAATTCTAACATTAGGACATGTGGTTTAAGAAAACCCATTTTTCATTTCATGCCATTAAGGCAAGAATGACTTTGGCAAATAATCATTTGAAAATGTAATTATTATTTACTTTTTATTTTGTCATGCTCAATGAAATGAAAGACATTTTTCAGCCTTTTTAAGTTAATTTGGATTGAATCACCAAGCTGTCTGATGAGTTATCACCTCTCCTTATGAAGAAAGTTCTCTTGTTTGAAGAGAACAATTGTCTAAATTGTCTAAAATTTGTCAGTCTTGATGGTAGTCACAGTTTATCTTCTGTGGAGATAAAGGCAACACCTCTTCCTCAACACAACAAAAATTTCAATATTTAAGTTTTAATTATATATTATATCAATTTGTCCACTATTTCATTATTTTCAGTAGTTTTGTCTGTCATGTCTGTATGAGCATTTGTTAGACTTTATACTTTAGTTTGGACTGAATGAACAAGCAGTTTGATGAACTATTGCCTCTCTTTTTTTTCAGGAGGTCTCTCATATTCTGATATAATCTTCATCAATCTTGATGGTATCCACAGATATTCTTCTGCTGTGGAAACAAAAGCAAAACCTCTTCCTCAACGTAACATATATACCAGGATCCATTATGAGGTCAACACATCTATAAAATATATATGCTGGATGATTTAATTCAGCAGTTTTTTTCTACTATCCAAGGTCTCTCCTCAGCTATTTTTCCTATCTCATTAGCATTAAGAAATTTAAAATTAATGAAGCAATGTATAATCTATCTTTGAGGTTCTTTATTATCCATTCCTGTTTATTTAAAAGTACAATTAAATTTTCTTATAACTGCTTATTCTGTAGGATTTTATGGCATAACTGTAATAAGCATTATGTTGTAGTATACAAAAACCTGTTTCATTTTCCTAAAGACATAAGCTGGAGCATTGCCAGTCTGAATTTGTACAGGTATTTCCATAATGTCTAATAAATATGTAAGTACAAAATCATCTTTTGTAGATTTTAAAGTAGTTGCACATTGAAATCCTGAATATGTATCTATGGTATGATGCACATACTTTAATTTTCCAAACTCTGTAAAATGAAACACATCCTTTTGTGAAATTTAATTTTCTTGTGTACCTTTTGGGTTACTTTCTGCAAGTAATAGAGATAGGGTATACAAAAACAAATAGGACATATTACTGGCTTGTTGCTAAGTGATGGAAAAATCTTTCATATAACATGGTGTTTCTCATGAAATTATGAAACTTCTATCACATTTTCTAGTAATAGCTGATCAATATCATCATTGCCTTCTGTTAGAGGACCTGGTAGACCTATATGGGATTTGATACTTGTTAATATACAATGAATGATTTATATTTCTGTAATTTTTGTTATAGTTGATTGAATAACAAAGTTAATTCTGAGTCATCTGGAATAATTTCTGCAGTTTCAATATGCAAGACAATCTCTCTGCATGTGGAGAGTCAGTAACTATATCCATGGAAGTCTAGTAAGACCATAAGAATGGCGTATAGTTCCAATGTTTTAAGTGAATCATAAGGACTTTGAGCCACTTTCCTTAATTTTCCTGACCTATAACCTGACTTTACTGATTTGCTTTCATCAGTATAGAATGTAGGGCTTCCATAAATTGATGTCACTCTTACTATATAAGGGCAAATCCATATAGTTATTTTATATACTGAAATCTCTTGCTTTTGGAATATTTGTTTTTAATCTCTTAAGTTTTTGATGGTCTTTCCCTTTATTTCTTTAAGGGCTTTATTTTTTCCCATTTACTCTTTTAGGACTTCTATTGCCTTCATAAAGTTGTTTTAAAGGTGGTTTTCTTGTGCTTCAGCTGTGTTGGAATATTTATGGTTTGATATTGTAGGATAGCTGGATGCCATATTGCCCTTTCAGCTATTGATTGGGTTCTTTCACTGTCATTTATATAGATGAATTTGGGATGATTATAGGTCTAGGTGTTGATTCCTGCATTTGTCTTTGTTGGGTGGGTGTTTTTTTCACTGGTTTCTGTTTCTTCTCTGGTCTTCTGGCCCAAGTGTCTAAGGCTTCTGGTGACTGACAAGTATTCAGGTACGTTATGGTGTCTCCACTGGGGTTTTGGGGGTTCTTAGGTCCCTATATTTGGCCTGACCTCTAGTAAAGCTGAAGTTTTCTTCCAAAATTATAGACCAAAATATAGAACATGGGGACAGGTGCAGTCTGGGTTGGTTGGGCAGTCTTTAAGGAGTGTTAGTAGGTGATGGGCAGTGTTTTACCTTGGGTCTCTAGATGTGGCTTGGTCTCTAGTAAAGCCTGAGTCTTCTTCCAAATTTGATGGCAGGAATATGGAGTCCAGTGGAAGGGATTCTGTCTTGGATTTTTGAGTGGACTTTAAGGAATGTTAGCAGACAGTGGGCAATTATCTTACCTGGGGGTCCTAGAACAAGCCTAGCCTCTGGTAAAGCTGCTGAGGCTATGGGTGAGGGGATGGGCCATGGGATGTGCCCTAGGGATCAACATCTGGGAAGAGGGGCAGTTTGACTGAGAGACAGGTTCCTCAAACTGATGTAGACTGTACTGGGGCCTATGGAGTCTGTTGGTGTTGTGGGAAAGTAATGGCCATGGGGAGGATGATGAGATGAGAGAGGTTGGGTCCAGAGTGGGTTTTGGGGGAACAGAATCCAGGGTGTATCAGCAGTCAGGCTGGCAGGTGGGTCACTCAACAGCTCCTCAACTGTGTAGGACTATACTAGAGCAAGGGCATTCCACGAGGGTGGAGGCAGGGCCCAGCAGAGGTGCAGGTGTTGAGGTGAGAGGGGGAGGGACATGGGATGTGACCTGGGGATCAGAGTCTGGGGAGTGGGGCAGCTCGGCTGGGATTCAGGTCACTCTCCTGTTGTTCCACTGGTGTAGTCTTTGCCTGGGCTATAGTGTCTGGCAAACATATTTTAATTTTTTTAAAAGTTATCTGTGCTAGCATTAAATCTATTAAAAATCATAAAAATGAATTGATACATGTTGACATTTTCTAATTATTTCCAATGCATTAAATTTTGCCTTATTTGATTCTCAAAACCTTAAGACTTCTTAAGTTTACAATATGTTTCAACAACAATGTTCTCTGTTCAGATGTGTTAAAACTGATCATCTAGATCAGTGGTTCTCAGTTTATATAATGCTGTGTGTTTATGCTACCCTTTACCCCAACTATAGAATTATATTTTTTTGCTATTTTATAACTGTAGTTTTGCTATTGTTATGAATCATAATGTAAATATCTGATATGTAGAATATCTGATATGAAACTCTACAAAGAGGTCATGACTCACAGGTTGATAACCACTGATCAAAACAGAGAACTGGGATATTTGATATTGTCAGACTGTTTTTAAATATTTTCTAAAACCACCCATAAGTTTCTGCCCTTATGAAAATTTGTTTTTGCCTTCTGTTTGGTGGGGGGGGGAAATGTGTTATGAGGCATACAATGCATAAACTTATTTAACTAATCAATTTGTTCAAGAGCATCTGATACTAAAGTTATTAGTTTTTTGTTTTTTGTTTTTAAAATGTCTTTAAAATACATAAACAAAATCATTCTCTATGTAACAAGGTACTTCCTGGTAGTTGTTTCCAGGGAAGTTTGCCAAATGCAAACACCATGTCTGCAACATTGCACAAATAAGGTCCTTGGAGAACTGACACAATTGTAACTCTGCATTAAATCATGCTGCTTCCTTACTCAATGGTAAATCAAACTGAATAAACTTTTTCCTGTAAAAAGCACTATTTAAATTCATGGAAAGACAACTTATCAAACGGCACTTCAGTTATTATTTTTTAAAAATGTGAAATTCTGTTACCTAAGTTGCAAAATCTCAAGGTACATCAATCTAATATTCTACTCTATTTTGTGGCCTGTAATGTAACAATGCCTTATTAAAATTTCATGTCCCTCTCTAAAATTAAAAATAATTAAATGAAAGTATTTACCTAGCAGGACGATATCAGTCTGATGGAAGTTAGTTGGTAGAAATTTACAAAAAGCAGATTCAATTTAGTAGAGGTAAATCTGTTGATATTGGAACAAGGAGTGTTTTATGGCCAAACATATCATGGGGAAGCACTACACACATTCACTCACCCAAGATGGGGAGCCTACAACAATCTAAATTATGGATGTCAAGTTCAAGTTGTTGAAGCAATGAGTTTTATCTGGGTTACTTACAGGAGCAAAAACAACTCACAGACAGCTGAATCACCAAAGCCCTCCCTAGTGTGGGTGATATCTCAAAAAAGTTGGGAAGCTAGAGCACACAGTGAAGCCTACAGGCAGCTCAAGGAGTTGAGAGTATTTTTTCCAAGGGACAGACCTAATCCTCCTCCAAGCAACTTGATTGGTTTCTGCTTGTCCCAGTCAGATGGTCTGATCGCAGAGTCCTTTTTGCATCTAGGCTTGTTCATTCTTTGGAAGAAGGGGGTTTAATGATTTTGTTCAATTTCAGAGACTTCTGGAAGCTCTTTTGAGTTGTTAATCTTCTGATTTAAGAACCATCCCAGCAGTATGGGCATGTTTTCACCTGGGAGAAACCTAGCACAAGAAAGCAGGAGAGGAACTTGAGTCCATCCTGGTATGTGGGAGTCTCCATGTAAACTTGGGTAGCCTAAAGTCACCATTAAAGAGTTCCTTTGTAGACAGACATTTTAACAATTTTAATCTTCAGGGTTTTTTTTTGCTGGAATTTTCTGCATTTCTTTATTTTTTCCCCTAAAATACTGATATTAAAAAAGAGGCTGTTTTGTAAACTTCTATTTCAGTTAAGTTGTTGATAACACTGAACAATAGATTTTTTATGCTGACTTTTTTCTTTTCATTTCACTGGATGTGTTTATCAGTAATAACTATTTTTGGCTGGCATCCTTAGAGTTTTTAGATAATTCAGCTTTTTATCGGTTAACAAAAACAGTTTAATTCCAGTCTTCTAAAATTAACATTTTATTTTGTTTTATTGTCTAATAATTAGATAGTAATGTGAATGCTATTTGAATAGAAATGCAAGACAGGGTTTTATCCTTTTATCCTTTCTTTCTTCCTTCAAAACAATTGACAGAATTTCATATATGCTTATTATTTTCACACAATTTTTGCCTTTCATTTTTTCCCTTCAATTTCTTCTATGCACCCAACTCCCTTTCAAATTCTTGACTTCTTTTTAAATGATTGTTAGGAATTATAAAATGCTTTGAACTAGGCACAATAAAGTATGAAACCATCTATGGTCTTATGATATATGACCATAATTATGCAAATACATAGTATTTTATATTAAATTACTCAAAGATATTTTAATCACAGAATACATTGCAAAGTATTTTTCTGCCCCCTGAATAGATAGAACAATATTTATTGTTTATTCATTTAATATAGTCAATTAGTGAACTTTTATGCATACATTTTTAGATACATGAAACAATAGATAATAGAGATCACAAAGGTAGAAATAATATTTTATATGTGCATGCATTGATTAAATTTAATTTATAAAGAAACCAAAACCAGAGATTACAATAATAGTTGACAATTACCAACTTACATCTTTATGTCATGCCAAGACTTGTAAGTTACTCATGTATTGATTTTTTTACAAAACTTTTTTGGGTTGTCAGTTGACTGTGGGTATAGAAATTGCAAAAAGTAAACCTTCAAGTCAGGATGTTTTATGGTACACTCCACTTACATTTTTATCTGTAATCATATTTGCACTGAGCAGAAATTCCAATTAGTTGTATTGAATGAAACTAACTAGTAAGATATTGAACTAGGCAATTTTAAAAGTATATTAATAAGTGATAGTTGTCAGTAATTTTCCTCTTATCACATAACTTTCTGGTTTTGGTGTTTGGGTAATACTGGTCTTCTAAAATGCACTCACTTATTTTGGGTTTTACACCTGAGGTTTACACTTGGTTCATGTGATAGCTCTATTTTTTACTTTTTAAGAATTCTCAGCTTAATGTCCTTGGCTAGAGTCCACTGATGAGTGAGTACATACCATATTCATCTTTTTGGGTCTGTGTTATCTCATTCAGGATAGTGTTT
>LOJH01048216.1:0-12264 GCA_001685095.1 Ellobius talpinus
CATACACACAGACAGAATATTGTATACATAATAAATAAATATTTTTAAAAAACCGTCTTGAAAAACAAAAACAAACAAAAAAGTTTTTCAAATATAAACAGGTGGTGTGTACTTTAATTTCTAGAGGAAGTGAGGGCAGCATTACATAACACCTGTAATAGACAGGCAGATAGACTCCAGGACAGCACGGTCAGTGCCTCAAGTGCCCCAGCAGCCACATACTGGCTGTAGTCCTGGGAACCCACCCGAAGCGATCTGTAAATAAGGACACCGACTGCCTGGGCACTCACACTGTGCCTGCCGCCTAGAAGGCTTAGAAGGCCCAACACAAATTCCGCTACCTGATGGCACCTTGCTTGAGCCCGTCGGACTACAACTCCCAGGAGGCCGGGGGTCGAACTACCGGTTCCATCAAGCGCTACTGCACGTCTACCACCAAAGGGGCGGGATTAGACATGCGCACAGCAGACTGGGTGGGGCCTGCGCGTTGGGGGTGGAGCAAAGTAAGTGGGCATGGTCCCAGAGAAGCGCGGGAAGTCCAGATTTTCGCGGCGGTGGTGGCTGTGTAACTATGACCCTGGAGCAGGAGCTTCGCCGTGAGTATTTTGGGGCGTGCGGAGCACAGGGTGCGGATCGGTTCCCGCGTTAATCCTGATCCTCTCTTCCTCCCGGCAGAGCTGAACAAGGCCAAGGCCAGGGCCCAGAGGAATGGGCAACTGCGCGAGGAAGCGGTCTACTGCCACCAGCTGGGGGAGCTGCTGGCTGGCCACGGTGAGCCGCTGCGGCCAGGAGGACTGGCGGCTGGGGATGGCTGGGTGATGTCGCACCGTGAGCACTCCATTCCCCTCTTCCGGCAGGCCGCTTCATGGAAGCTTTGGAGGAGCACCAGCAGGAGCTACATCTGCTAGAGAGCGTCCAGGACACTCTAGGCTGCGCAGTGGCCCACCGCAAGATCGGAGAACGGCTGGCTGAGATGGAGAATTACTCTGCTGCCCTGAAGGTAGAGGACCTGCACTTCTGGGGTGGGGCTTCTTGTTGTGGAGAGAGGGTCGGTATGCAAATAAATATCCCACAATAGCTGACATGGCTGTCAGCTACACCGTCATGTCTGCTTCGGGTGCTGCCTGGCTCTTGGTAGGGGACTGGGGCATGAATGGGTTTGTGACAACTGAAACTTTTAAGGAACTATGGTTTTTGCTCTGTGGGAAGAGGAAGAATCAGGACCCATTGCTGTTGGGAGCAACACTCCAGGCTGCCCTCAGTGGTCTGGTGTGACAGCGCTGGCTGGCTCCAGGGCAGAGCAGCTGTCATCCTAGACAGTCCTTGGCACAGAAAAGATAAGACAATGTGTACAAGCAATTGTCGAAATTCAGGAAACAAGGATAGCTTCCCCTGGGGTCAGATTTCTGGGTTTGCGTGAAGTGGGATTATTTCAAAAGCTTTTTCTTCCCATGCTAGCACCAGCATCTCTACCTGGATTTGGCTGCTTCCCTGTCCAACCACACTGAGCTGCAGAGAGCCTGGGCCACCATTGGCCGCACCCATCTAGATGTGTATGATCACTGCCAGGCAAGAGATGCTTTACTTCAGGCACAGGCTGCCTTTGAGAAGAGCTTGGCTATTGTGGATGAGAAACTCGAGGGTCGGTGCCCCTTCCCTGAGTTTTTCCCATTTCCTGCTTTCTGGGCCCTTACTTTCCAGGGACTTTGTTGCTTACCAACTTGATCCTGTTAGGCACCTGCTTTTGTTTGTTTGCTTTGTTTTGTTGTTTTTTGAGGCATGGTTTCTTTGTAGATTCAGAGCCTGTCCTGGAACTCTTTCTGTAGACCAGGCTGGCCTTGAACTCACAGAGATCCGCCTGCCTCTGCCTCCCGAGTGCTGGGATTAAAGGTGTGCACTACCACCGTCCAGCAGCATCTACTATTTCTATGTATACTGTCTGCAGCAGGCTGCTGGTTCCCTTGATACGAGATGGGATAAAGGCTGGGTGGACCTGACAACCCCATAGCCAGAGGAGGCAGCTGAGTTCCTAGAGCTGTTGTCTTCCAGGGACACTGACCCAGCGAGAGCTGAGTGAGATGCGAGCTCGGCTCTACCTCAACCTGGGCCTCACCTTTGAGAGTCTGCAGCAGACAGCCCTGTGCCATGACTACTTCAAGAAGAGCATCTTTCTTGCCGAGTGAGGCGCCATCCCTATCCCAAGAGGGAGCAGGTGGTCTCCTGGGATCCTTCCAAGAGGACAGCTTATCTAAGTTGTTCGCTTTCCATTCACGTCTGTGCTGCAGGCTGAGGGAAGCAGGTTTTGGCCTGAAACCGCAGCATGGTGGGGCTGGGGCCCAGGTGGTGTTAATAGCCATGACTGGCTGGGTATCAGCAGCGCCACACGTGTTTCAATGTCCACTGTTCCAAAGCTGCTGGCCACTGGGCTCTCTGAGCTCCTGTCACCCCATCCTCCACAGGCAGAACCGTCTCTATGAAGATCTATTCCGGGCCCGATACAACCTGGGTGCCATCCACTGGCGCGGAGGGCAGCACTCTCAGGCCATGCGCTGTCTGGAGGGGGCCCGGGAGTGTGCACGCGCTATGAAGATGAGATTCATGGAAAGTGAATGCTGCGTGGTAGTGTCCCAGGTAGCTCTCATGTCCTTGTCTGCTGGGCGTAGGCCTTAGCGAGTCTGTGGGCCTCACTTTTCTTCTCTTGCCAGGTACTCCAAGATCTGGGGGACTTCCTAGCTGCCAAGCGAGCCCTGAAGAAGGCCTATAAGTTGGGCTCCCAGAAGCCTGTCCAGAGAGTGGCTGTCTGTCAGAGTCTCAAGCATGGTGAGGCTGCATGGGGGCCTGGAACTGAGCCCCAGGGGTGAGAGAAGGACTCTGCTCTCCCAGCAAGAGAGACCCAAGCTTAAGTTTTGGGGAAAGTGGCAACTTGAATACAAGATAGAATTTTGCCCAAGCCTAATGCGCAGTGTGTCTGGGCCACTAGAAGGTGAGTGGGAAACTGACTGGCTTTATTACAAAGCAACATTAGCCAGTGGGTGCGGAGATGGCATGCTGTAGCCCAGAAACAGATGCTGATGGTCAGTAGTGTTCAGATCTTCAAACTAAGTGCTGTTCAAAAGTCCCAAGTGGTCAGTCAGGTCCCCCACTACCCCTTATACCAGTGCTCCCATGGAGGCACTTTCCCCTGCTCCCAAGCTCCCTGCCTAAGGGAATGCGGCTGGTGGGTAGTAGGCTGGGTGGTTGGGACCCCGTGTTGTCTTGCTCTCTCACATGAGACTTTTTCCATCAGTATTGGAAGTGATCCAGCTGCTGCAGCACCTGGAAGAGGCTGAGGGCAATGATCCTCAACGTGCCATGGCCATCTGTGAACAGTTGGGGGACCTTTTCTCCAAGGCGGGCGACTTCCCAAAGGCATCAGAAGCTTACCAGAAGCAGGCGAGTGTCCCCCTCACCCCTAGCCATCCCCGGGGGTGGGAGGAAAGTGCCAACAATGTGTGAGTGTGGGTCTGAGCTTTATCGTGCTGACTCTCCAGCTGCACTTCGCTGAGCTGCTGAACAGACCAGATGTGGAGCTGGCTGTCATCCACGTCTCCCTGGCCACCACGCTGGGGGACATGAAGGATCACCGCAAGGCTGTGCACCACTATGAAGAGGAGCTGAGGCTACGCAAGGGCAATGCCCTGGAGGTGACATACCCTTGTCCTCAGGTGTCTTTTGGTGGCTCTTTCTTGAGCCCACCATTTTCCAATAGTGGGTGTGAGTGGATGCTGCCCCTGAAAAGGTTGTTCCTTCCGAGGACTGTCATGGTCTGTCAGTTGGCGATAAAATAGGACAAAGCACATCTTCCAGCTTACGGCTGGCCAGCTGGATGCGCTAGGCAGCCACCAACTTTGCGCTTCTCTCTCTGTTCCAGGAAGCTAAGACTTGGTTCAATATTGCGCTGTCACGTGAGGAAGCGGGTGATGCGTATGAGCTGCTAGCATCATGCTTCCAGAAGGCTTTGAGCTGTGCCCAGCAGGCCCAGCGCTTCCAGCTTCAGGTATAAACATTGGATCCCCAAATAAATCCAGCTCCTCGCTTTTGAACTTAAGACCTTACTTATGACCTATATGTATATCCCCAGCCCTTTTTGTATTTTCATTCTGAGGCAGAGTCGCAATAAGTTGCCCAAGCTGACCTTGAACTTAGAATCCTCCTGCCTCAAGCCTGTCTTTCCTTGCACTAATTGCTCTCTGTGTTCCTGTTTATTCCTGAATGGATGTCTCTGCTTATCAGAGGCAGATCTTACAGCACCTTTATACCATGCAACTAAAGTTGCATCCCCAAGACGCTCCTAGCACTGAAATTAAACTGCAGAAACTAAGTATGGCAAAAGACACAGAAGAAGAAGAGGAGGAGGAAGAGGAAGAAGAAGCCAGTGAGGCCCTGGAGACCAGTGAGATGGAGCTCTCAGAGAGCGGTGAGGGCCGAATGCTGCCTCGTGTGCTGGGTGGGCTGTACTTGCCTCTCCTGCCTGGGATGGACTGGCGTGTATTGGAGCCCTGTCTTCATGGAGCCTGCTGAGGACTCAAAGGGGTGGAACAGTGCAGTTGGGAAGGGCAACCAGCGCTTCTGTGGAAGCGAATGGAGGAGGCTGACAGCGTATATGGAACAGGAGATCTAGTAGTCAAGCTCTCTGGGGAAATTACTGGTCAGAGGCAGTCAACACTGCTGTGATCCAGCTGCTGCCTCGTGTTCTTCAGCCCCTCTGTGTAGTGGGGTAGTGAGATAGAAGTGGGCGGTGGCGGTGGTGACGCACGCCTTTAATCCCAGCACTCGGGAGGCAGAGGCAGGTGGGTCTCTGAGTTCCAGGACAGCCAGGGCTACACAGAGTAACCCTGTCTCAAAAAACCATGAATCAACAAACAAATAATCCATAACAGAAGTGGACTTTTGGTGAAGTGAGGCTGGACTGGGAGTCCGTTTTGCTTTACCTGGCTACACAGCTCACAGACCCCAGCGTTCTACTTCCCTGCTTCTGGCTGCTCTGCCCTAGCAGTCAGGGGAGATAGCAGGCTACAGGCTAAGGGTCAGTGGCCTTACTCTTCTAGAAGACGATGCTGACAGTCTGTCTCGGCAGCTGGAGGAAGATGAGGAGCTTCAGGGCTGTCTGGGCCGGCGGAAGGTAAACAAGGTGAGGACAGCTGCCCTACCCCCTCCCTGCTGTCTAGCACAACTGCACCCGGCTATGCTCCTGCCCCTCACGCTCCTGCCCTGTGTCCGGGCGACTGCACTTACAGTGGAACCAGCGCAATGACATGGGAGAGACCCTGCTGCATCGAGCCTGCATCGAAGGCCAACTGCGCCGCGTCCAGGATCTTGTGAGGCAGGTGGGCCAAAATCCCCAGCAAGATCATTGAGCCCTGGCTTCCTCGGGGAGCTGTAGGCCCAGGCAATATCTCCTTTATTGCTTGTTTTTAAAAAGAGACAAGATGTGTGGCGTCCCTGCTGTGGGTGAATGGGCTGGCCACGTCAGGACGGGAAGGGACAACAGATTTCTGGCATCCTCCCTCCTGTTCCAAGCCCTGTAGTCAGGCACTATCTGTACCAAGGTGCAGGATAGTACACGGCCTAGGAATCTATTACGATAGTGTAGCCAGCAAGGCACTGGGAGGGCCAGGGCACATCCTCCTCTTTTTCTTTCATCAAACCTAAAGAGGGAAACAGTTACATCAAGGAGTAGACCTTTGAGGCCCAGGGCCAGGACCCCTCCTTTCTTTGTCCCTAGGGCCACCCCCTGAATCCCCGAGACTACTGTGGCTGGACACCTCTACATGAAGCATGCAACTATGGGCATCTTGGTAAGTGGGGTCAAGCTGAGCACATGGTGGATGTGTGAGTCAGGAGGCAAGAGAGAATGGTTCTGGGAACTGAGTATATGTGGTCTTGCCCCCAGAGATCGTCCGCTTCCTCCTGGACCACGGAGCAGCAGTAGATGACCCAGGTGGCCAGGGTTGTGATGGCATCACCCCCCTGCATGATGCCCTCAACTGTGGCCACTTTGAGGTAGCCGAACTGCTCATCGAGCGAGGGGCATCTGTAACTCTCCGTACCAGGAAGGTGAGCCAGGGCATGAGCTGGGAGGGCAGGGACTGTAATGGAGTCTATTGTTGCTTTGCTCAACTGAGTGGCACACAGGGCCTCAGCCCCCTGGAGACGCTGCAGCAGTGGGTGAAGCTGTACTTCAGGGACCTTGACCTTGAGACAAGGCAGAAGGCAGCATCCATGGAGAGGAGGCTCCAGCTGGCCTCCTCAGGCCACAGTAAGCAGGGCCTCCCCTATCTCCTCGACTCTTGCCCTAGAGGTGGGGGTCCTCTCTCATGATCTCTTCTCTCTTCCTCAGCATCCCACAGCTCCTCTGCCCTCCAGAGCATCCCAAGTAACCATCTCTTTGATCCTGAGACCTCTCCTCCCTCGAGCCCCTGTCCAGAACTTTCCCTGTGTACCCCTAGACCTCCAGAGGCTTCTCCGGCCCCTGCTAAGGTCTTTGTGGAGGAAACTGTGTCTGCTGTGTCCAGACCTCGAAAGAACAGGCACAGGCCAACCAGCAGCAGTAGCAGCTCAGAGGATGAGGGCAGCGTGGGTCCCTGTAGGCCATCTCAGAAAAGACCGAGACCATCCACCAAAGCACAGCAGGATGAAGCCCAGATCCCTGAGCCATCATCCAAAAGCAGAGAGACGGCCACAGCAACTGCTTGCCGCTCTGCTTACCAAGCTGCCATCCGAGGAGTGGGCAGTGCCCAGAGCCGGCGCCTGTTACCTGGACTGCCTCGGAGCTCAGATGAAGTCCCTGCCCCCAAGGCAGCGCTCATTCCGGAGGAGGAATACCTTGCTGGGGAATGGCTGGAGTTAGATACACCCCTGAGCCGTCGGAGTAGGCCCAGTGCCTCAGGGTCAGACTACAAGCGATGCTCTGTCAGGCGCCGGGCTGGTGCCAAGCAGAGTCGCCTAACATGTCTTGATGATTGGGGCACACGGACTAAAGCAGGAGATGGCAACCCGGCTGCAGAGCCTCCAGAGAGTCCCAGCGTGCCTAGGACCTCGGGACCCACCAGGGAAAATTGCACAGCAGGCCAGCCTTTGGTGGGTGCATAGCACCGTCTTTCCAACTTGAGACAGGTGGGGGTAGAAAACTCTGGTTTCTGACTGTCCCCTCCCTGTGTCCTTGCCTGCTAGCTTCTGGTCCAGCCTCCTCCCATCCGGATTCGAGTTCAAATTCAGGATAACCTTTTCCTCATCCCTGTCCCACACAGGTAAGGCATACATGTGCCCTCTCCTTTTCCCAGACTCCTCTGTCGGTCACGCAGCTCTGCCTGGGCTGTCAACAGCAGGCTACACGGCACCCTCGTGTGAATATCAGGATGAGTGTGTGAGAAGGACTCCTGACTTGACACCCTGCTCCCTTGAGCCCCAGGGAGCCCTCTACAAGCTCAAGCAGGGATCCTTAGCACAGTCTAAGAAGGTTCTGTTGGCCTTAGAAATGGCCGGAAGAGTAGGTAGTCGCTGGGCTGCACAGATAAGAGGCTAGTTATCCGAGGAGGGGGCGGGAGCGAGCGCCAGGCGAATGAGCTGGAGATGCTAAGCACCACATCAGGACCCGGGGCATCTGAGCTCAGCATGTCGTTCTTCTCTGTAGCAGTAACGTCCACTCTGTGGCTTGGCTAGCAGAGCAAGCTGCCCAGCGCTACTACCAAACCTGTGGGCTACTTCCAAGGCTCACCCTACGGAAGGATGGAGCCCTGTTGGCTCCGCAGGACCCCATCCCCGATGTGCTGCAGAGTAATGACGAGGTGGGCAGCGGGGCCAGGGCCGTGGGCACAGGCTACCCCTCTTACTCGGCTGCTCACCAGATACACATTCTAGGTGCTGGCCGAAGTGACCTCATGGGACCTTCCCCCGCTGACTGACCGCTACCGCAGGGCCTGCCAGAGCCTGGGGCAAGGTGAGGTAGCCCTGCCTAGGCAAGAGGAACTGGGCATGTAGTCCCCACTACCCTGCACATACCCATGTCTGGAGAAACCCAGCTCTCCTCCAAGCATTATGCCTGTTACACGTGTATGTGTGGGTGACAGGTAGGAACAGACAACTCTGAGATCATGGACTCTTGGAATGAGAATTCTGAAGCAACCTAAGACACAGGGAAAGGCAAGGGAGGAGTCCGGAGGGGCTGGAGGTCACCAGGAAGCTTGTTTCCAAGACCGGACGGTGTGAGTGTGGCTGACAGAGATCAGATCCCTCCAGATTTATATGCAAGCTTGTGTGGTACTAAATCCAAGGCTTGTAAAAATGGGCTCAGGATTACCACCTGGGCCACTTGCTTTGCCTGCAGGACTCCAGGGCAGGTTCAAGCTCTGACCCGCCGACCCTATGTCTATCTCTCTTCTCAGGGGAGCACCAGCAAGTGCTGCAGGCTGTGGAGCAGCAGAGTTCAAGCCCTTCATTTAGTGCCTGTTCCCTGGCTTTGTGCCAAGCCCAGCTCACACCCCTGCTGCGTGCCCTCAAGTTGCATACAACGCTCCGGGAGCTGCGCCTTGCTGGGAACCGACTAGGAGATGCCTGTGCTGCTGAGCTGCTGGCGACCCTGGGCACCATGCCTAACCTGGTCCTCCTTGATCTCTCTTCCAATCACTTGGGCCAGGAAGGTCTGCGCCAGCTTGTTGAAGGCTCCTCGGGCCAAACCGCTCTACAGGTAAAAACCCAGGGTACAGTGGGCCAACACCGGGAAGGCATTAGTATTCCCACTGAGCCGTTCACAGGTGCTGTGGTGTATAGCTGGGACAGCTGGGCAGTGCTTGGCCCTTGGATGGGACCCATGCAGAGACCAGACTCTTTGTGGGGAGGTGGGCTTGTGGGTATCTGGGAACTCAGTACCCAACCCATATCTTCTATAGAACTTGGAGGAACTGGACTTAAGCATGAATCCACTGGGAGATGGCTGTGGCCAGGCCCTGGCTTCCCTTCTGCGGGCCTGCCCCATGCTCAGCACCCTACGCCTGCAAGCCTGTGGCTTTAGCCCCAGCTTCTTCCAGAGCCACCAGGCTGCTCTGGGTAGTGCCTTCCAAGGTAAGATGACCAGCTAAGTGTAGTCTCTGAGCCCAGTGTTGAGAGAATTAGGACCTTGAGCAGAGGGACCCCAGGATACAAGCACCTAGCTTCTGAGGGAGGGACCAGTTCTTGTGAGCACTGCAGGCATACATGTGGGTTTAGCAGGGGCTCCAACAGAAGTTGGTTCTGAACCAGCGTTGGCTGTTCTCAGTACTCATCCTGTCCCCACACACCACGTGAGTCTCAGAAAGGCTATGTCTGCCCTCGAGTCCCTTTATACCTCTGGATTAAGCTTTCTACTTTCCTGAGGCAATTTTATCATGAAGCAACCTGATTCAGTGACATTATCCTAGTACAGAGGGCTGGGAACTGGGACCACCCAGAGGAGCCCAGAAGAGGGAGGGGCCTGGGATTAGGTGGCCATGGTCAGAGCACTGTCCTAGCCTCCATTCACAGATGTCCTCATCCCCAGCAGCCAGCCATGGAAATGGGGAAACTGGGCTCAGGAGACTGGACACAAACCTTTGCTTCTCAGCCTCCCAGACAAAATTCAGGGGTAGCAGTTTCTTTTTTGTTTGTTTGTTTTTCAAGACAGGGTTTCTCTATGTAGCTTTGGAGCCTGTCCTGGAACTAGCTCTTGTAGACCAGGCTGGCCTCTAACTCACAGAGATCCACCTGCCTCCGCCTCCCGAGTGCTGGGACTAAAGGTGTGTGCCAACACCGCCCGGCTGGGTAGCAGTTTCTTTAAAGGCTTCACAAGGCTTCTGGGGTCGGAACTCTAGGGTAGGGAGAGGGCAGTGGGTATCTGCATGCGTTGATGAAAGTTCTTGCCCTGTACAGACACTGAGCACCTGAAGACCTTGTCCTTGTCTTACAACGTGCTCGGTGCTCCTGCCCTGGCAAGGGTGCTGCAGAACTTACCGGCCCGTGCCCTCCTGCGTTTGGAGCTTAGCTCTGTGGCAGCCAGCAAGAGCAACCTGAGTCTCATGGAGCCTGTTATCAAATACTTGACCAAGGTATGAGGTATGGAGGGGACTGCCAAGCCAGAAAACAATGTTCTGTTCATTGTAGGCACAAAACCCAAGGTGCTACAGCTGAAACCATGCACTACTGTGCAGAATTTGAGGAAAGGAAACACCCATGGGCTCCTGGGAGCAGGATGGTATTACTTCAGACAAGTTACAAGGAACACACCAGGCTCCTGTGATTTTGTTTAATTATTTTAACTTTATATGCATTGGTGTGAAAGTGTCAGATCCCCAGGAACTGGAGTTACAGACAGACAGTTATGAGCTGCCATGTGGGTACTGGGAATTGAACTCAGGTCCTCTGGAAAAGTAGCCAGTGGTTTTTTTTGTTTGTTTGTTTGCTTGCTGCTTGATTTTTTTTGAGACACGGTTTCTCTGTGTAACAGTTCTAAATATCCTGGGACTCGCTTTGTAGCCCAGGCTGGCCTCCAACTCGCGGAGATCCACCTGCCTCTGCCCCCCAAGTGTTGGGATCAAAGGTGTGCACCACCACCACCTGGCCAGCAGCCAGTGCTGAGCCATCTCTCCAGCCCACCCCTATGATCTTTACAAGCCACCTATAACCTGTAGCCTGGAAGAGAGGTGGTTCCTTTTCATCTCCAAACAGCTTTCTCGGGTGTGGGTCTCTGCCAGGAGGAAGGTGGCTAGGTGCCCACTAGGCATGGCCTTTTGCCCTGTGCTTGTGTCTAGGAAGGCTGTGCTCTGGCCCACCTGACCCTGTCTGCAAACTACCTGAGTGACAAGGCTGTGAGAGAACTGAGCAGGTAACACACCTTCCCTCAGCCACCGACTATCCTGTGAAGGAGCCTGATGTGAGAGATGGGTCAGGGTATCACCTCTTTCTGACTTCTACTGTCTCCGGGGACAGCTCTGGCAGGCATACTTACCCTCCTTAAGTCTCTTGTCATTCGAGAACTTTTCTCTCTGGTCTATCCTTCATTTTCCTTGGTAAAGTGTTTCTTTCCCCCATCTCCCATCACGCTCCTAATGGCTCGGCTGTCTTTCAGGGCAGTGTCAGGAGTTGTCCAAAGCAGGCCATCGTAGTCTTGCCTCTGACTAGTGCTGTAGAAGTCCTGCCTGTGCCATGCTGGACCAGGAGTCTGGATTCTGCTAGGCTTGGTCCCTGGCTCCCAGAGCTGTGGGGTCATCTGGGTCAGCCTTCCCTAGTAATAAAGCTAGGGCTTTCCCTGGACGCTCAGCCCTTCACTTTCCATGTTATTCCAGATGCCTCCCTTGCTGCCCCTCACTTGTCTCTCTGGACCTGTCTGCCAACCCTGAGGTCAGCTGTGCCAGTCTGGAGGAGCTCTTGTCTGCCCTCCAAGAGCGGCCCCAAGGCCTTAGTTTCCTTGGCTTGTCAGGTAAGAGCTGGAAGCTACAGGGTCTCCTACCATGTCTCACCTAACGCAGGACTTACTTTCCAGGGACCTGCCAGAGGAAGGGGCAGTCACTGCTATCACCCAGGCTCTAGGAGGCTGTCATGGTGAAAGGCAGCTTATGGTATAACAGGGCCAGGGGTGAGAGACTGTCTCTGGTTACTGAGAATATGGCAGGAAGGAACCAGGTATGGCTCATACCTGTAACCCAGCATGAGGGAGACTCAGGCAGACTACTTCAAACATATCCTGAACTACATAGTGAAGCCCCGTCTCAAAAAAAATAAATAAATTAAAGGAGACTCTGGAGATGGTCAGCGGTTAAGGGCTACTCTTCCAGAAGACCCCAGTTCTCAGCACACACATGGCAGCTCACAACCTCTGTAACTCCAGTTCAAGGGGACGTGAAACTGCCTTCTGGCCTCTGCAGGCAGACTAATTTCACATGGTACATAGGTGGACATGCAGATAAAACATCAGTACATAAACTAATAGCTATTATTTATTTATTTATTTATTGGTCTTTTTGTACGAGATTTTTTTTTTCTTTTTGTTTTGTTTTGTTTTTTCGAGGTAGAGTTTCTCTGTGTAGTTTTGGCTGTCCTGGAACTCACTCTGTAGACCAGACTGGCCTCAAACTCAGAGATTTGCTAGCAAGGCATTAACAGTGCACACCTTTAATCCCAGCACTTGGGAGGCAGAGGTAGACGGATCTTTGTAAGTTTGAAGACAACCTGGTCTACAAGAGCTAGTTCCAGGACAGGCTCCAAAGCTACAGAGAA
>LOJH01048219.1:0-10873 GCA_001685095.1 Ellobius talpinus
GGAAGAGCAGCCAGTGCTCTTAACCTCTGAGCCATCTCTCCAGCCCAAGGCACACATTCTTATGAAGGACATAAAGTAAGATTTGAGAGGCTGAAGAGACAGTTCCATGCCTAAGAGCACCTACGCTGGCCAAGGACCGAGTTTCATTCCCAGCACCCACATCAGATGGCTTACAAGTGCCTGTAACTCCAGCTCCAGGGAATCCAGTGCCTCTGGCCTCTCCAGGCACCTGTCCTCACACGGACACAACCTCACACATACAGATATGTAATTTAAAATAAAATATTTTACAAGTTTTGAAAGATTAAGAGTACATAGTGTTTTAGATTTAGATTTATCATTTATATTTACATGTGTGTGAGATGTGTGTGTTTATGTGTGCACGTGCATGTGTGTGTGTGTGTGTGTGTGTGTATGAACGTGTGAGGCCAGTGCCATTGGAGGACAGAAGAAGGCATCCAATTCTGGATGGAGTTTGAAGGGGTTGTGAACCACCCAGTTTTGGTGTTTGGACCCAAACTTGGGAGAACAGAAAATACTCTTAACCACTGTGCCATGTCTCTAGCACCTACCACATGTTTTAAAATAGAAAGTAAACACTTCCAACAAAAATTCTCTGTAACTCAAGACAACCGCAATTGATGTGTTAAGTCTGTGCTTGTAGATGCTGAAGGAGGGACGGGCAATTCCATAACATAAGCTTAAGGATTATGACAAATAATCTTGCAAATTAGTGAAATAACAACTGAAAAATATCTTCCCTATTAGTCATTATTGTAAATTCATAATAAAAATAAGACACAGAGCCAGGCATGGTGGCGCACACCTTGAATCCCAGAGCTTGGGATACAGAGGCAGGTGGATCTCTATGAACTGGAGGCCAGACTGGTCTACATAGTGAGTTCCAGATCAGGCAGAGTCCTTGTCTCAAAAACAAAAAAATAGGACAGAGATAAGTTCAGGACTTTTATTAATTCGTAAAAGAATTTTATTATATATGCACATACATGCATATATAATATGTATGTGAATATATAATATATACTTGAATATTTTATATATATATAAATTGAAATGTATAAGAGCTATATATACTCATACCAAAAAGTTGACAAAAATAGCTTGTTATTCTATTAAAAAGTCACCACATTTTACTTTTGTAAAAATCATTGAAAATACATCTTGCAGACACTATACACTAGATATTCAAATTATGCTTTAAAATAAAGTCCACGATTCACGTATTATATTCTGTGACTGAAACAAATGAAAAGACTAAGTCCTTCATCACTCTCATTACCAAAACATCCTTAGGAGGCGGGGCAGGTCATTTTCTGTGTAACTACTGCTTTGTGGGTACCTGAGTCTCTGGATTTCATTCGGAATATTATAAATTTCATTGTAGGAAATGTCAAGTTCCTCAAGATAAAGCAGGTTAAATAACCTTAAACAGAAAGAACAGTTAATTTTAGTAATGACTAGTCCTTGTCACTGGGAATGAAAACATCTAGAAATTAAACATTTTCCTAAGACACTGAGAGTTACTTTTCATTATGGGTAGTACACATTCCACAAATACCTCCCAAAATGATTCTTCTGTCCATGACGATCGCTTGAAGAAATTGGAGTGGGAAAAGCCTCACCTAGCTAAAGACTGCTAAGAATCTTTTATCAGCCAAAGCTTTTTCTTGGTTTCTATGTTCATTTCCTGCCCAAATTCTGGGTAGCCAGAAACAGCAGCACCACAGCTTCCCATGCGTGGTTCAGGAACCAGAGCTCCAGAATCCAGCTGTAGGAAGAACGACGCCCTTCTGGGGGCGACATCTCTCCTAGCTGCCCAGGGTTGCCTGCAATCCTCACCTTCCCTGGCTTGCAGCTGCGTTTGTCTCTGACTTCACAGGGTCTTCTTCCAAGGAGGCTGTGGTGCCTCTGTTTCTGGCTACCCAAAATTTGGGCAGACTCATGATGCTGTAGTTGTGTGATGCAGAGCTATAGCATCCTTCAGCTCTTACTTTGGGCCCACTTAAAATCTCAGAATGTGACCATATTTGTAATTATAATATGTAATGAATTATTTTCAAATTAGATGGGGCCATTCTGAATAAGGGTGGGTCCTAGATCCAGTGACCACAGCAGCACCATGGCTCTATCTCCCGGGGGATGCAAACAGAAATCGTTTCTGGAAGACTGGAATTGAACAGCAAAGTGTGATACTGATCACAATCCCTGGTAACACCCACCCACCCCCACACTGTGTATCCTCTTCTCAAAAGCCACCTCTTCCTACACAAATGACCTGAAACATTACTAAGGCAGTGTGAGTACAGGATTTAACCAACTTCCCACTATTTCAGCATGGCAGATGGAGAGCTTCAAGATCCCGCCCTGGATGACATTCATAGCTTGCCTGTGGCTCTCCACCCTATACTTCCCGTGATCCACCATTTATGTGCTCCAAGTATCTGAACGAACAGCTCCTACATATCTCCAAACCTCATGCAGCATCTCCCCAAACTTGACTCTGGGCATTGTCTTCTCGTGTTTGAAATCTTAACCCAGATGTTGCCTCTTGCACAGAACTCTCTCCAGATCTTTTCAACTAGAAGAGCTGACACCTCTGCATGCCAGTTCACCTCTCTGTGCCTCTGGGCCATCGTACAACTATGAGGTCCTAGAGACCAGGAATTTCATCTTCTACTTCTATCTATCCAGTGTCACGCCGAGTAAATCAGAAATGAATGAACCCCAGCGAATCGGAAGTCTTTTTCTCTGAGAAACTGGTGGTATTCACTAGAGAAGTGTAAGATAACCCTTTGCGGTTGGTTCAGTGGTCACCCTAATTTCTTTTTCATCTCTGTTAAGAAAATGCTGACACTATCCACTGTTTTCAACTCGAGATCAGAGTTTGTTTGTTTATTTTGCCTCATCACATCACAGAGATCTTGTCCTTCCAACTTCCTTCCTCTGGCTTATCCCATCATCCCAGCCTCCAACTCCGGAACCATAGGCTAGTCTAGTCAGGGAAGCGGGTAGAGTGGCGGGCTAGTCTAGTCAGGGAAGCAGGTAGAGTGGTGGGCTAGTCTAGTCAGGGAAGAGGGTAGAGTGGCAGGCTAGTCTAGTCAGGGAAGCGGGTAGAGTGGCGGGCTAGTCTAGTCAGGGAAGCGGGTAGAGTGACAGCAGATCCTCATTCTCCCTCTGTCCTTCAAATCCAATCGCCCAGTCTCATTCCCAGCTCTGTAGAAGATTGCCTCAGTGGCCTTTCCTCACTCTCTGCTCCATTCCCGGGAACTAAGCAGATCCCAGTGGCTCACCCTGCTTTTCTCCCCTCTGTGGACCTCACTGCTCCATTCCCATTCCTAGAAACAGATTTATCTGGAAACCCCAGTGGCCACATCGATCAGGATCCCAGCAGAATTTCCTACTGGACAACATACGGTCAACACACTCTTCTAAGAACTAGAGAGGTCAATAGAAACCAAGGGATGGGGGGAAGACAATACCAGGTATCAGCACCTAGAATTACAATCTTTCCAAACCCAAATGTGTAGATGCCAGAGTAAACACACGATCATTAACAATCTGTCCCCACCAGGCTCAGCAACCCTACCACAGCAGGGCCTGAGCACTGCAACTGAAGCACAAGAAAGAGACCTTAAAATAGACTTTGTGAATATGATAGAGGTCTTTAAAGGAGAATGAACAAATCTCTTTGAGGAATCTATGAAAACACAAACAGTGGAAGGAAATGAGGAAAAATCGGTCAAGATCCTGGGAATGTGAAAACAGAATCAGTAAAGAAAACCTAAACTGAAGGGAATGTAGAAAAGAAAAACTTAGGAACTCAGAGGCAAGGCTCACCAACAGAACACAAGAGATGGAAGAGAGACTCTCAGGCACTGAAAACATAATAGATGAAATGAACACACAGGTCAAAGAAAGTGTTAAATCTAAAAAAATAAAAAGGAAGAAAAAAAAGAACTCCTGGCACAAAACATCCAGGAAATCTGGGACATTATGAAAAGACCAAATCTAAGAATAATAGAAAAAGAAACCCAGAGCAAAGACACAGAAAATATGTTTAAAAAATCATAGAATAAAAATTTCCTAACCTAAAGAAGGAGATGCCCATCAAAGTACATGTAGCATACAGGATACTAAATATACTGAACCAGAAAAGAAAGTCCCCTTGACACATAACAATCAAAACATTTGACTATATAGAACAAAGAGAGAATATTAAAAGGTGCAAGGAGAAAAGACCAAGTAATATGTAAAGGCAGACCTATTAAAATAACACCTGACTTCTCAATGGAGACTCTAAAGGCTAGAAGGGCTTGGACAGATGTGCTACAGACTCTAAGAGACCAGAGATGCCAACCTAGACTACTATACCCAGCAAAACTGTCAATCACAACAGATGGAGAAAATAAGACATTTCATGATAAAACCAAATTTAAGCCAATATCTATCTACAAATACTATCTCGTGGAAGGCTAGAAGGAAAACTCCAACCTAAAGAGTCAATCACACTCGACAATCAACAAACGCTGCTCACTGATGTCTCCCAACATCAATGGTCTCAACTCCCCAATGATATCTGCCGGCAAGATATGCTAGAGCAATGGGGGCACAAAGCTTGTAGGAGGAACCAACTGATATCTGGTTTGACTTAAGGACCACTCCAGGAGATTGGACCCACACACAACATGACTTGGGTGGCCAAGAACTTGAGACTAGATGGCCCAGGGACATAGACTAAAAGAACATAGCAATAAAATGACTCCTAATGACATCTTCTAGACTCATAGATCAGTGTCTTGCTCAGCCTCCATCACAGAAGCTTCCTTCAGTGGCCAGATTGGAACAAATACAGAGACCCACAGCGGGCAAGTGGCAGAGAGTGAGAGACCTTGGGACACTCAGCCCTAAACAGGAAGTCTTTATCACATCCCTCCCCTCAGGGCTCAGGGAACCCAGCAGAAAAGGAGGAAGAACATAAGAGCCACAGGCACTAGAGAACAGAGTGAAACAAGGCCTCCTAAATCAACATGAGCAAACCTCACGGTCTCCTGCACGGGTCTGTCTTTTGCATATATTATGGCTTCCAATGTAATGTTTTCATGAGATTCCTGAGTGCGTGAATGAGTGGGTCTCAAAGTTCCTTGTGCCTTCTTCTGGGCTCTTTTCCTTCTCTTTGTTTGTCTTGTCTAATTCCAATGTGTTCCTTTTTTGTTTTATCTTATTATTTATCCTATTATTATCCTTTAGAAGCTTGTTTTCTAATGAGAGACAGAAAGGAAGTGGATCCAGATGGGAGGTGAGGTGAGGAGGGACTGAGAGGAGCAGAGGGATGGGAAACCATAATTAGGATATATTACATGAGAAAAAAATCTATTTTACATAAAAGGGGAAAAAAAACTTCCAAAGATCTAGATGTCTTATTTCATTGTCGAAATGTAGGTTCAGGAGAAAAGCAAAGGATTTAGAAATAACTGGAAGAATTTACAAAACAATTTACAAAGCTATTTCCCCTTGATTTTTGTAGTGTTCTTGAAATGAAGTGCACTTTGCCTAGCCTTTCTATAGAAAATGACGTCAAGGCCATGAATGGCTTTCCACAAGGTTCAGCATCTACGGTACTGAGCTGGCCTTGGGGAGCAGTGCTCTCTCTCCTGTGGCACACGGATGTCATGGGACTAGCTAGAAAGACCTAGCTGGGCGTGGGAAAAGAAAGTGAAAGGACCCTGCCATACTTTTAGAGAAACTTAGTCACCCAAGTGATAGATAAGGAAAAACAGCTTTAGTACATAAAATTCATAAGTAAAAATGTAAACAAGTAATAACAGAAAAAAGGCAATCTACTTCATTTTTTGAGACGGGGTCTCATGTAGCTCAGGCTGGCCACAAACTCCCTTTGTGGCTTCTGCGCTGACCATTTGGCTTTTGTCTGACTGGGCTTCTCTGTTGTATTTGACTTTTCCCATCCTCCTCCTAGGAAGGGATCCACTCACTCGTCTTCCATGATGCATCTGGCTGCCTTTGCATAGCCCGAGTGCTCCCTTCACCCTGGTCTCTGTAACTACCTCTTATCTATCAGTGCACAATATGACTTTTTTGGATATGTTATTTGTGTGTCTGTGCACATGTGTGTGGATACCAAGGGAGGCCAGAAGTGGGCATGTGATCCCCTGGAGCTGGAGCTACAGGCGGTTATGAGCAACCTAATATGGGTGCTGGGAACAGGATGTGGCGCTGGAAGAGCTGTGTGTGCTCATAAGAACTGAGCAATTTCCCCAGCCCCCAATCTGACCTTTAAACCCAGATGCTTCTTTTCCTTTTACTTGCTATGTCTTAACCAGTATTAGAAGTGCAGCGCTCACTCCATGGCCCTAGTCCACCTTCTCTTCTTCTCTTGCCTCAACCACTCTGATAGTCCCCAGTGGTCACTGTGAACTCTGGTTTGTTCTCACAATGCCATTCTTCACCCTGCTACAAGTGTGACCTAAAGGAGAATTTGGCTCCACCAGTGCCCTATAGAAAGCCCCATGATGGCCAGTCATTCTGTAAAGTATACTTCCTCCCCTTACCTCACAAAGACCCATTTATCACTCCAGTTGGCTCTGCCCTGTAGGTTGCAAAGTTTAGCAAAAAGTTGCTATTTTCTAACCTATATTATATATGATGCTTTGGAACTCTGTTCATTCAAGAAACATCTATCCCATTCATGGAACAACCATCCTTTGCTTGACCCCTGAGATGGAGCCAACTCAGAAGCTGCATTTGGTTAGGCATCCTCTCTTCCAGGGAATGACTCTGAACCTGCAGCATGGCTTCCATGGTACCCTTTCCTGTCCACAGAGCTTACAGGGCACAGCTCCATAATGTTATGTTGCTAATTATATTCACTTGTCTGTCTTCCCGATGGACCAGGAACCCCGGCAGCGCACAGCAGGTATATAAGAACATCTGCTGAAGCCCAAGAATTAAAGTGGAATGTCCACTGCACATCTGTGCAGTGTCTGACTACTTCAGACAGTAACGACCAGAGAGTGAAATGTGTCTGGAGGCATAACCGACTCAAGGATACCGAGACCTGCTCGGTTCACTGCGTTTTCCTTGGTTTCAGGTGATGCTTCCTAAATCCTGCCACAGTGCATCAGGTCTCCTTGGCTGAGCAAGCGAGAGGGCCGACAGTTTTAAATAAGGGGTGCATTGGCATCTTTTGTCGTCCCTCTAAGATGAGTTTTCACTGAACAAGCATTTCCCGTCATGTCAGAGGTTGCTCTGTATATCTTTGCAATCAGTAAGACTGTACTACTGTTTTCTATTTTGAGTTTGGTATGCTGTCAATCTGTCTTTGATAGACATGCGCATCCAATTATAGTTAGTAAAATTAGCACTTTGCTTTAGAAATACCAATATGTTTAAAGTACCTGAAACATTTTATTGTAACCAACAGTTTATGCAATTTGGCCAATGAATAACAATGACAAAGGTTGACTCTTTAATTACAACCAAATTTCAGTTACCATAGGGATTGTCACACTTTCAGTGACAGGACTATTTAAAGTATGTGATTATGACTACAGATTATGTTATGAATTCCTATTTAGGTGCTGTATGTGCCTATGAATATATATAGTTATGTATATATAATACAGATATAGCTATGTGTATTTACATCTACATAACACGCACAAACACATGCATGCACATACACACACCCTTAACTTCCTACATTCAGCTTGTTAAACTCTTAATTGGAAGAGATATCTTGTTTTGGTGTTTTGGTTAAAGATTCAGTTTAAAATTTCCCTCAAGCGTTAAACCAGTCATCAGACGTGAGAACTCCACCTTCCTACACTCAAGGTCAGCATTCTTATTAGAATGCAAAGGCTCTCAGCCATCATATAGACCAGTCTTCTGGTTATAGACTGGAACACCGAGGGCCAGAACGCACAGACTACTTTCTACAGATCCTCGGGCCGTCATCCTCAGTAATAAAGCACACATCTCAAGCTCCTAATGCCCAGTGTGGTGTTTCCCGTATGCAAAAGCACTGTCAGCAGGAAGCACAGGGCTCTGGCCTCAGCTGTTTACCTGTAGATTTGTATTCATCAGAGCCATCCTAACTGCCCTGTGTGGCTGGGTTGGTTTTACTCGCACAGTAAGAAGCGAATCTGCTAATGGTACCAGAATGAGAATTTGTAAATAGTCAAAATGCTTCTAGCCACTTTCAAAAGGGAAACGGAGACTTTACTAAATAATTTACAACTAAGTAAAATAGATACAAATAATTTACATTACCCAACAGGAAGCTCTTTAATAAGATTAAAGGCAATGCAGAAATTCCTAAGGTACTTCAATTGCTTGATTTCATAAGGAATTTCTCTGATAGGGTTATTTCTCAGTTTCAGTATTTATAAATTTTTAAGATGAAGTATCTGGGGAATAGAAAAGAAAAAGAAATGTTAATTGAATGAGAAGTCTACAAACTCTCACGTGTGCCTTTTATAAGTGTTTTAAGCCAATATAGTAAGATCGGTGTAGAAAACCGTGATGACTTATAGCGTGTGGCTCAATAAACACTTTGAGAAAAAAAGACCAAAGCAGGGTAGCACTGAGTGATGAGTAACGGGGGGCGGGGGGATCAGGACGGCTGCGTCATGAAGGAGGCTATAAAGCTCTAATTTCATCTGCCATACTTTTTTCCTTTTAAATAATGACTTTATTAATTCTTTGAGATTTCCATATAATGAGTTTTGATCGTATCCACCCTCCTTCTCCCATTCCTCTCAGATCCACCCCACTCCCTCCTCCCGACCCATGCAACTTCATCAGCATGCCCTGTCCCTCCCCACAACCTCCACCCACTGAAGACTCTGTGGAGTGTGGTTGACCTACGGGGGGGGCATTAGTGAGAATTGCCTTTCCTTCACCAAGCAATTATCAAATGCTGATGGCTTCAGCTAGGGATGGGACTCTGTGCCTACCTCCCTTTCCATGCTGGAAGGGGGTTTGGCTTGGGTTTGCACTGGCCTCTTGCATGCTGTGGTAATTTCCGTGAGTTCACCTGTGCATCTGCCCTGCTCCTGCTGGAAAACAGTTCCCATGAAGTCATCCACCACCTCCAGCTCTTACAACCTTTCCAGTGCCCTCTTCTACAAAGACCCGGAGCTGTATAGCAGGGGGTGCGATATGCGCCTCTCATTTAGGGATGAGCACTCCAGAGTCTCTCACCCTCCACACCCGACCAGTTGACAGTCTCTGAGTCAATGGCCACATATTTTGCAAGAAGAAAACTTCTCTGATGAGAGCTAGAGTCCTGGCTCAGACTCCATGTTGTCCTGGTAGGTAGGATGGCTGATAGGGCCTGGTTTTCCTTTCGGAAGCGTGTGGTGGAGAAGCTGATGAAAATGGAATTGGTGGTCCAAGTGTAAACCTCTGAGTGGGGCTCCTTGGCTTCAGAATGGCCCTTCTAACTGTACAGACGTTCACTGTGATGCACAGGATGAGAGGCTGTGGTGCTTTAATTTATGAACTAATTGGAATAAAATGAATTAAAAGAAGAAATTCCTCAAAATCAAAGGTTGGGGTTTATATGATATGTTGAGACAGGAAAACTTACTTTCCTCATGTGTCCCTGACTCAAGAATTGTCCTCGGAGCGCTGGAATGATGGCTCAGAGGGTAAGGACACTCACTACCGTTGAAGAGGACTGGAGTTCTCAACCTTGTACCCAAGCTGGCAACTGCCTGTAACTGCAGGGGATCCAATGTCCTCTCCTGGTCTCCATGGATACCCACATGCATGTGCACATGCACACACAGACACAGTTAGATACACACACACAATTGTGTGACAAGACTTTTCCTGGAAAGACACTGAAGGAGCAGAACAAACTCCATTTTGAGAAAGAACTCCATTTTAGACAGGACCTAACTAGGGGAATGAATGCAGCCCAGCAAAGTCATAAAAATTCCCAAGAAACTGTACCTGCCCTGGTCAAAGTGACCCACCAGGGTACCCAAGCAACATCAGTTTACATCTGCTTGCTTCAAACGTCCTAAAGATATCTGATTAACCACTGTTTTGAAATTCTTCTATACCTCAATCAACAGATTCAAGAGTTGTATACTTTTACCCAATCCCGAAACGCCAAGGCTTGTGCCATCCTGCTTGCAGCTTTTCCCTTTAACCCCCCCCATCCTAAAGCCTCGGGGCTGTTCTCCCCCACCCACTGTGGCGGTGTGTTGGATTACAGTCTGAGTTAGCTAACTTGTAATCAATAATCCCAGTGTGTTTGCATCAGATACCGGTTCTGTGGTGGTCCCGTTTGGGGAGTCCCGTGACCCGGGCATAACAGACACAACATATACATCTCAGAGAGGGATGAGTACAACAGAGATGATGAGTCTGGATACCGACGAAGTCCAAAGAGTTTTATCGGGGGTCACTTACAGGAATGTGAGTGAGGGGTTACATACAGGCGCGAAAATGACAGGTGCATCACCAAATCCCACCCTAGCACGGGTGACAGCTCGTGGGAACCTGAAACACATTGCACAACCTGTAGGCAGTTCAACAGGTTGGAGAGTATCCCTTCCAAGTGACTCAGCTGGTCTAAACCTCTTCTGGCAGCTCAGCCAGCCTGTTTCTTCCAGGCAGTTATGCTAGCTCAGGATCTTCTTTTCAGCTTTGTTCCTCCCATGTTGACTCTCAGAAGTCTTTACTGTTTATTCCTTGGGTGGGGGCAGGTAGTGAGGTAGTGAATCTAGTTAGTTTCAGGGACTTCCTGAAGCTATTTTGAGTTTGCTTTGTTTGGTTGGGTTTGTTTGTTTGCTTGTCTTTTGTTTGGGTTTTTTTTGTTTTG
>LOJH01048219.1:11002-24068 GCA_001685095.1 Ellobius talpinus
TGGGAAAAGTCCTAAATTTTTATTGACTCATATTTTCATATAAGACCATCAAGTAAAGATGGGGGAGAGAAATAACCTCCCGAGCAGGATTCACCATAGCCAGGTGATACACTCAGGTTACTTCACTGCAATCTCCTAAAAATTTCATGCCCATCAATGCAAATGTAAAACTGAATTGATCTGTAGATTAATTTGGAATCATTATCATCAGAAGAATATCAAACCTTCAGACCAATGAACCTGAGATGTTTGTTCACTTATACATGTCTCGTTTAATTTTTTTTCTCCTGAAATTTCACAGGGTAGGTGTGGAGCTTTGGTTGACCCTATTCTTAAATATTTCATCTTTTTCATGTGATTTTAAACAGAATAGTTTTCTGAATTTTCTTATCAAGATTGCATACTGATGACATATTAAAACACAGTTGACTTTTTTCTGTATTAACCTTATGCTCTGCAACCTTTCAGGAAGTACACACTATAATTGTATTTTACTGGGTTTACTATATCTGTATGTAGGATCACCTGCAACTGGTGATGGCTTTCATATCTTCTCTTCTTCAAAACTGTTTCAAATAGTTTCAACATTTTTAATTAAAACGAAGTAGTATTTTGTTGAGATAAAATGTTCATGCATCATGAGGTAATTGGTTGTCAAGCTGTAGATATAGTCAATCATATTTTTTTTCTTTTTGATCTGGGTAGATAGTAGTGCTTGGCCAACTGCTTTGGTTAGATAGTCCATTGCAAGGTTGAACAGAAGTAGTCAGAATGTCCATCTCCATCTTGTTCCTGACCTGAGGAGGGAAACTTCCAGTCTTCCATCATCAAGTATACTAGCTGTGAGGGTTTGCAAGGGTTGTCTCCTCTATTCCTACATATTGAGGGGATTTTCTTGGACTGGCTAATGAAAAGGTGCTGACTGTCTTAGCTGTGTTCTAGGATATCTATTGGGATAATCATGTTTTCCTCTCATGTTTTAATCTTGTATCAGCCTTTCTATGTTGAGCCATCTGTGTATTCCTGAGATAAATCTCGCTTGGTTGTGGCGTGAAATTGTTTTTGTGTGTTGGATTGGAAACGTGTCATGAGGACATGAAACATGGCTGAGGACATGACATATACAGGCATGATGATACTCTGTACTTACTTTTCTTGTCATGGCTGATGTTTGCTATTATTGGCTTAATGGTTTGAAATGGGAAAAGTTCTCTCATCTTCTATTCGTTGAGTTTGTGAAAGATTGTTTTAATTCTTCCTAGATAATTTGAAAGAATTCACTCATGAAATCATCTATACTGAAACATTTCTTTGTAGAATGTTTTAAAATTATTGTTGAAGCTATTGTAATAAATCACTCATATTTTAGTCTGCTCTTATAGTGTTTATAGAAATATATTCATTTCATCTAAGTTGTTAAATTGGTTGGAATAGTTACTTAAAAGTCTAAACTCTTTCTTGGTATTTCTGTAAGGTCAACAGTGACCTTTCATTCTTGATTTTGGGAACTTGAATCTTCTGTATTTTTTTTCTTGGTCTTTCTATGTATTCCTTGTCAATTTTGTTGATCTTTTCAAAGTAGTAACCTGTAAGCAGAGACTGTACATTCATTTCCCGACTGCTCAGACCCAAATAATCACACAGAAACTATGCTAATTACAACAGTGTTTGGCCAATGGCTCAGGCATATTTCTAGCTAGCTCTTACATCTTAAATTAACCCATTTCTATTAATCTACGTATCACCACGAGGCTGTGGCCTACTACTGGTAAGGTTCCAGCATCTTTCTTCTTCAGTAGCTACATGGCATCTCTCTGACTCCACCTACTCTCTCTCTATATATCTGTCCAGATTTCCCCACCTGGTTATGTTCTGCCCTGCTACAGGCCAAAGCAGCTTCTTTATTAACTAATGGTAATAAAACATTTAGAACATACAAAGGGGAATCCCACATTAATAACTCTTGCATTATTTTTGCTTTATCTCTATTGATTTCCTGTTCTCAAATTCCTATACTAACTTTTATTATTCCTTTTCTTAGTCTCTTTAAGGTTTAGTTCACTTTTTTCTGATGCCTTAAGTTGGAAGGTTATTTTATTGCTATGAAATACTTCTTTATTTTTGTTTGTTTAGTTTTTTGTTGTTTGTTTTTCGAGACAGGGTTTCTCTGTGCATCCCTAGCTGTCCTGGAATTCACTCTGTAGACCAGGCTGGCTTCAAACTCACAGAAATATGCCTGCCTCTGCCTCCCAAGTGCAGAGATTAAAGATGTGTGCCACCACCACCACCAGGCAAGATACTTCTTTCTTAAAATAGGCATTTATAGCTGTCTGTTTTCCCCTAAGCAGTTTCAGATGCACCAAATAAATGTGGACACCCTGCTTTCACTATCATTCATCTTCAAAATTCTCTAATTTCTATTTCGATTCTTCCTTGACTCCTTGATTAAGAATTAGTTGCTTTGATTCTCTGGGGACTCATGGCAGCAACCCAACTTAACTCTTTCCAGCTGACCCTGTCAGCCTTCCCTTCCAACCCGTAGTCATTCCTTGTGTTAACTGCCCATCCCCAGAAACTCTAATAGGGATTCCCAAAGGTCAAACTGGACTAGGAATCAGGAATGCAATTTTTGCTACCCTTCCTGTCTGTCCTCCATTATGTTACATTCAGCCTTCCTCTAAGTCTTGTGGTACCTTGCTGGGAACCCCTCTTCCCCTCATCTCCATTCGCTGGGGGACTCTGCCTCTTGGTGAAAAGTTAAGGTCAGCCTAGCTCTTTCCTACAGCTCTTCTCAGCCTTAATTCTTAGTCCATCTCTATTCTTTTCTGACACACTGATCCACAAAAGAATATTCTACCCTACCAGGGAACTCACAACCACCACACTTGCATAGGACCCACAGATGGGAACAATAACCCAAGAATAGAACACCCACCCAACAAAGACAAGACCAGATATCAATGCCAATACACACCTCAAGTACAACTCCAGATGCCTAGGCCCCAGTGTAAACACACAAACTTAAACAGTCAAGAAAATATTCCTTCACCAGAAGCCACAGCCAACATCAACCTAAATTGAGACAAACTCAATGCAGTTCCACTAGAATCAGAAATAAGACAAGGATAACCATCCTCTCTATACCTAGTCAATATATATTTGAAGTCTTAGCTTGAAGGTAAGACAATTGAAGGATATCAAGGAATACAAACAGGAAAGGGAGAAGTCAAATGTTTCACTTGCAGGTGATATGGTTTTATAAATAAAAGATCCTAAGAACTCTACCAGGAAACTTCTACGGTTGATAAACCTTTTCAGTAAATAGCAAGATACAAAAGTAACACAAAAATCAGTAGATTTTTCTACATATACATGACAAACTGAGACAGAAAATTAGAAAAACAGCACCTTTCAAAAAAGCCTCAAAAAATATCCTGGGATAACTCTAACCAAGAAAGTAAAAGACTTATATGATAAAAACTACAATGGAGTACTACACAGCGCAAAAATTAATGACATCTTGAAATGTGCAGGCAAATGGATGGAGCTAGAAAACATCATATTNAAAAACCAGCCTATAATTCACAACCCCAGAGAACCTAGACAACAAAGAGGACCCCAAGAGAGACACACATGGATCTACTCTACATGGGAGGTAGAATCACACTAATTTTCTCCTGTAAATTTTCTCAGTACCGTTTGCTGGTGTATCTTTTCTTGTGTTTTTACTTTCTGTCCATAGCTTTCCATTCCCAAGTTTTTTGGATCAGTGTAAACTGTACAAAATAATGGGTTTCATTAGGATATTTTAATATGTGTACATAATGTACTACAATTATGGTCATGCCCTGTGCCGCCCTCTTTGGCCCCCTCACTGGTTACCTTCTTCTTGAATAGCCCCTTTCCCAAACTCATGCCTGCTTAAAAGATCCCCATCTTTCATCTACCGCTAGACAGCACAGATGTGCATTTTAACGTCACAGTCTGTCACAATCACACCTTTGCATTTAACATCATATTCTTATGTGACAATTATAGCCTTGTATTTGTACGCTCTGCTTTCCAGCGGATGGACAGGTTTTGTTTTTGTTTTTGGGGTTTTGGTTTTGGCAAGCACTCCTTATCTGTGTCTGCTCAGGAGAAAGATAAACATGAAGAACCGAGATCCCTGTAGTTAGAAACGCTTGTTAGCATGGCTTTACTAACCTAACAAACCCAGTGCCATGTGTTAGAGAGAAAAGTGGTCCTTTCCAGTGAAGTAAGACACGTTACAGCACCTTGTCCTGCCCACATGCACACATCTTCATAGCTCTTATCAGCATGGACTGTAGCATGCACAAGGGCATGCACGTATGTATGCATGCTCTCACTCCACAAGAGAATAAGATTCATGAAATAGGCATGTTGCCGGGCTGTTGGAAACCATGCTTTAAATACTGGGTGAAATAGAGAAGTCAATTTGCTGAAAATCGTTTGCTAAAAGCCAATACACTGAAAGTCATTTCATAAAACAATCTATTATCCAGTGGTCAGCAAAATGCTGGATAAGGCAGTATAAACAGAGCCTATCCAAACTACTTGTAATGCCTCATTTATTTTAAAAAGGGTATCAAATTAAGTCACCCTATGCCTGGTTTTCCTATCTTAGCTGCTGACAGCTAAAACTTGTTACAATGTTTATATGGTCTGGTCACTAACATTTTAAAAATATTTTTATTAACTCTTTGAGAATTTCATAATACAGAAAACGTATTTTAACCATATTTACTCCCTCTTCTCCTCCTAACTCCAGATCCCTTCCCCCAACATCACACTCTCTTGTTTTAAATAGTCTACTATTGAGTCTAATTTGCGCTGCAATAGTCTAATAAGGTCAGTTATGAGGCCATCCACTGGAATGGGTTGGCCTGCCAGGGGCCAGACACTTAGGAAAACATACTTGCCCCTCCCCCAGCAGTCATCAAGTGTCAGACAGGAGTGGGGGCTTTGGAGCCCCTCCCCACACCAGACTGACTGGCTTGATCTCCTGCACTCTTGTGCAGGCAACTACAGCGGCTGAGAGTTCCTGAGTGAGAAGATCCTGTCACGGGCAGACCAAACTGTTTCACCCCAGTCCGCCCAGGCTGACTTGGTCTTTTAATTCCTGACTGGCACATGTACAAGTTCATTTTAATTGTTACTAAAAGAAGAATGAATTCTTTTTTATGCACTATATAAACCATGAGAACATATTTGAGAGCTTGGTGCAATAGAGCATCTGAGGTTTGCATCGCTGATTTTCCAAAGAAAAACGTGCTACGCTTTCTTCACTTCTAATAAGGATGCAGTCTAACACGTATGTGTTTCATAATATCTTCAGGATATCATAAATATGTCTACTTTTATTTACAATAGTAAATTATAGCAATGTAGGTAGGAAGAAGGTGTACTCACTTCCATAGGAAACTGGTTGAGGTCATTAAATGATAAATTAAGGTATATCAATTGAAGAGCAATAGGTGTTAAGTATGGACAGTGCAGAAGAAAGAATCCCTAGGGGAGTAACACAAAATAAGATATTAATTATTAACAGTAAATTCTATGTTGAACAGTTCAGTTTTCTATATGGTAATACTACAGTATGCACTGCCAAAACTTTTCTGATCTTTTAAGAGAAAAATTACAACTCTACATAGTTCAAATCAAATTGTTCTTTGTATGTGTGATAGATATTGTGTGTGTGTGTGTGTGTGTGTGTGTGTGTGTACAGGACACATGTGGCAGTCAAAGGACAACTCTGGGTGTCAATCTTTGCTTTCCACATTAAGACAGGGTCTATTTGTCCTACATTGCAACTCAGAAGCTGACCATGAACTTCTGAGGATTCTCTTGCTCCTTCCCAGGATCACGTGGTACAAAGTCACGGTAACATGCTCAACTTTATGAATGCAGATGCTTTATCCACTACGATATCTCCTCAGCCTGCATTATTTTTATTTTATGAGACGATGAGCATGTTTTTCTTTTTCTATGTTCAATCTGTTTCTGGGAGCTACTTCCCTAGCTCCTTTTTCTGATGCATAGAAACACAGTCTATGAGTTTGTATGCTGACCTTACTGACTGTAATTTTGCTGAACTTATTTATTAGCTCCAGGACCCTTGCCAGTGATGATTATAATTCTAAAAGTCAAAATCCCAAACGATGAGATTCTAAAAGATCACACGACAATCCTAAAATATTAACATCCAGTTAAAATCCTGAGACTAGAAATCCTCAGAACTTAATTCCCACTAGAGGAGAAAGAAAAAGCTGCTAAGGAAGACAGAAAGCCAAGTTCCTAGGGCGGGAACGAGATTGATGTATGCGTGTGAGTGCTCTATGCTGGATTGTTGCTAGGTTACTCAGCTATGTACCACTTCTGCCTTCTTACACACAGTGCCATGCTTGTTCAAGACATGTGCTTCAGCTGAGAATAAGAAGAACTTGACAAGCTCATGGCATTCTGAAACCAGGATGCTTTGCTGTTGAAACGTCCCTCCAAGGGATACAGAATGCAATACATGGCCATCTAGAGCAGTTTCTGAGAAGGACCGTGACTGTTGGGGGTGACAAAATCAATGCACTTACTAACAAGAAAAACACGCTCACTTCACTCGGGCTAATAGGAAACACTTTTAGAACTCATTAACATTCTCCCTCCCTCTTCTCCCCTCTCCCTTCCCTTTCTTTAAAAAAATCCAATGTATAGATTTTCGAGGCTGAAGAGCTGGGGGCATCTGGGGGTGTAGCTTGTTTTGGTAGGGTGCTTGCTCAGCATGCATGGAGCCCCGGATTCCACCCATTCCCAGCACCATGTAAGTGGAGCATGGTGGCACAGATTTATAATCCCAGCACTCAGGAGGAGGAGGTATAAAGCTTGAAAGTCATCCTCAGTTATACGGCCAGTTCAGGAGACCCTGTCTCAGACACACAAACAGCTCCGTTGACTTACTGTGAGGTCTTGGACAAGTTATTTCCTGCCATCTCCATGTTTGCATCTGTGGAATGAGATTATCACTAATGCCCACTTTGCAGAATGGGAGTTGCAGGAGGAGCTCGGGCTTAGAACATAGTGTGCTCTTAATAAATGATAAGCAGTACCTACTGTGATTCATTTGCTGGGCAGCGCAAGGGTTGAGTGCAAACCAGCCTCACGCTAGACTTGACACAAGATATAAAGTTTCTGGCAATTTAAAAACAGGAACAATTTCAATCCTACTTATCAGGCTAAATGGTGAAGAAAATAAAAACGGTATAATTTCTTTGCGTCTCAGTGTCCTTTCAAACTTTACTGGTGAACTGAAGACAAACTTGGACAGGTCAGTTTAGAGGTACAATTGGCATGCGTTGCTGGGAAATCTCTGCTGTGATGAGAATGACTCCCTCAAGTGAATGGAACCGAATGTATATGGGGAAACTGACGATAAAAACAACGGATAACACAAGAGGACAACATCACTATTAAGGGGACCTAGCATACATCAAGATTAAGTGCATTTCTTCCATATAATTGGCAATTTATTATGGCCAGGCTGCTCATTGCCATTATTGTCTCGTAGCGGGTTGCTGTGATAGTCTTAAAGCCGTCCCCTCGTAACACGTGGGCCTCGGGGTCCACTTTTCTTGCGGTTCTAATTAACGCTACGGGAAGCAAATCAAAACATAAAACTCATTGTCTATAATTGCTTCAGCAAAGAACAAAGCCTCTCAGAAGGACCACAACCAAAAACGTTCAGTTTTAAATTTTTAAAACAGACTGCGCTTGCTCTGAATCCAGCAAAGGTAAACCCAATAAAAAACTTGAGAAATGTGTGCAAGAGGAGGTGGTGGAACCTGGTCACTGGAGAAGGAACAGACTGAGTTAAGACACAGGGCTGTGGCTTGGTCCCTGCTCATCCGTAAGCTTCTTTAGGTTTGGGGATTGGGGCTGTCTAAGCCCTGCCTGCACGGGTTACTTTCCAATGCCTTTGGCAGCTGTTTTATGCACCTTTTGGTGGATTGAACTGTAGTGGTTTCTCGGTAATGATGGACAGGCCCGAAACTCTTTATTTCAAATCTGTCGGGTAACCCTAATACTGTTTCTGCTGCTCTTCATTCATTTTGTTTTCACGTGCTTCACAAGGATAAATTATTTGTCACATACTATGTCCGTCAGATTGTAGGTAGACATAAATATGAGGTCCAAAAAAGTGTAATATTTTAGATGGTGTCTTATAGCCCAGCCTGGCACGGAACTCTCCAATCTTCCCGCCTCCACCTAATTAAGTGATGAGATGACAGACGTCTGCCACCAGCCCTGGCAGCAGAATAATGTAATCTTTCCTTAACATGGGCTTCATTTGTTTCTGCTAGAAGACCGAGGTCTGGGCACTTAGAATGGAGCCTGGTATATGGTAAGAGTTGACTCTCATAACGCCATGTCTACCAGCCCTGTCTCAATTAAGAACACTTTTGCTTCTATATTCTCAACATCAGTACGTCAAGATACATCATCGAGATGTAAGAAGTAACTGCTGGTGCATTGCCAAGATGTAAGAACTAATTGCTCAACAAATGGCCCAAGGAACTGGAAATGAGGTAGGACAGATGTGTGTGCATTGCACACACAAACACAAATATCGAGAGAAAGGAATCTTATAATTTCTAAAAGAATGGTATGAATCCAGCATTTTCCATCAGGTAGTCTGGGGGCTTCTACCTTTCCTCTGTCTGCCGCACTTTCTAGATAGAAAGAAAAACAAAGGACAACTTTTAGACCCCTTTGAGGGTGGTTCCACTATAATTATTCACCAATTAACGGACTGGCATGCACTTACCAACACGTCCTATCTTCCTAAGGAGCTCAAGATCATCTAGGCCACCCTCTAAATTGCTGCTTATTCTCACTTGATGACACCAGGCCCCACCTAATGCACCACGGGCACCTTCTCGACCCCTTTCTATGTTTTCTGAGCTTCCTGATCAGCTCTCATCAATACTATCTGGATACGGTAGCCAGGTTGGCACCGACACCTCTATAAAGTTAGGATGTCTGTTGTTGCTCCCAAGCTGGAGCATTACTGTCCAATTTAAAAGGTGGTTCATTCTTTCCACCCTGAAAACCCAGAAGGGAGCCATCCATCTTGAATTTCTCCTTTTCCCTTTGTTCTGATCAACCCTACTACAGCTGACCATGTTTCAATTTCATTTACCTATTACAATCTGTTTCAGAGGTCTTCTCGGTAACACAGGCGTTGGCAGAGTACGGGCTGCGGCAAGGGTAGCGATGTTCAGTACCAGCTGACTTACTGTTGTGATGGGGTGTGGCAGTTGTTTGGACCACTGTGGTTCTGGTACTATGGATGACGAGCTGGGTATAGGGCTTACAGATCTCAGAAGAGGAAGTTCTTGAATATAGTCTGGAGGCTTTGGTACAGGGTGAGGCTCAGCACTTGGTACCTTAAGTTTAGAGATCATATGCCTAGAGTAAGAAGGGGGTAAAGGCTTGGAAAACTGATTGGAGAGAATTAAAGTGTTTCTAAATGGCTTATCCGGGAAAATCACATCTCTTTTGTCTTCCTTTTTCTTGGCCTTTCTGGCTCTCCTCATTTGGTGTAGTTTTTTCCTAAAATCTCGAGAGGATGCCGACAGACAGCTTGGAATAAATATGGAACCAGCAGCACTATGTGGGATCTTCCAGTGCATAAAGGGGTGAGCGCCACGTTTACGTGGTAAAATGTTAACCACTCTCTCACAGGCTGAACGGTCATGGTCAAGTGAGATACTTTGAATACTGATAGATCTCTGTGATTGAGAAACACCTTGCTTGCTTTTTTACTGATGCGCTTTCATCATGGGGCAATTTTACACGGGTCTGCTCAGATCCATTAGCAGTAGCTGAACAAGAGAAAGGGGGGGGGAAGGGGTAAAATTAGTCTGTATGTACCAAGCTGTCCAAACAAAGATGCTAAAGGTTGGGCATTTATTTTTTTCATTTCACACCTCACTCACTTTAAAAAAGAAAAAAAAGCTATACCTGTTTCGCTATGGAGACTTCAGTCAAGCTGATGGGGATACATTTGGGGAGACACATTTTGAACAAATGACTGCGAGTAAAAACAGCAAAAATGCCTTACAAAGGATGGAGAACAGCTCTTGGAAGAACCCAAGGCATGGAGAAAGGTACAAGACGTAGAGATTTGGGGCAGTTGTGAAACTCTGGTACTAAGAATGGGGAAAGTGATCAGTGATTTTCGACGAAATGGCTCTTTCATCATTAGCTTGCCCCACCTGTACTTTTTTAAAATAAAGATCAACATTTCTTTTTAATGTCGAATGAAAATAGAAAAGCAGTCTTTCAGACATGGGGACAAGCTGACATCAACTGAGGAGGCCACATGTTTATCTCCCCACTAAGAACGCTTTCTCTTAAGTCCAGAAATCCATGGATCCTGCACTCTTGGGTATCTCACGCCATCAGATACACCTCTACTTTCCTATGGGACCGAATGTCAAGTGTCATTTTCCTGCTGTCTTAACTGATGCAATAAATGGTAGGAAAATGACATTCCAGTGGGGAGGGAATAGATTCCTTATGGCAGAACTTCAGTAGGAAGGTCCATAAGTTCTCTATCTGGCAGCTCAACGACTATATCTCAACTCTGTATGTGAACATATCTGGGTTCAGAGGCGGGGCTGTAGCCAGGGCTATTGCAATATCAATCTTGTTCCCTTAATCTCCCTCTCCTTTTGGTGGCTGAAGAGGGGCATGAAATTTCCCATTTCAAACTAACTGTGGAGACTTGTGGACTTGTGGAGAACTCCCCAGAAGTATCTGCTGAAGGGGAAACTGATCTCCCTAACACCTAAGAACCTCCTCTGCTGACAGAGAACAAAAATGTACCAGCATCCTTAACTGGGCCATTTCACTATGATCTCAGTTTGTCTAAAGTATCAAGTTCCTTCTTTCCCAGTACTCTACTCTGTTCTCAAAAACCACATGGTCTCCTCTTTTATACCACTTTAAGTCAAGGTCTGGTTCAAGCCTGGCTCCTACCCCAGGACCTTCTCATCTGCTAACTACAGTGGTCTGTATGCAGACCACTGCTTCACCTTTTCATTTGCTGGGAAGCTCATTATTGGTGGCTAATTGAAGGATGATGAAAACCAGAAACAAGGTCATTAATTCTGTGTGATGACCAGTATGCTTATCAATTAGACTTGAGCCACTGTACTTGTTCATTCATTGAACGAATACCTCAACTATCCATTACAAACAAAGTACTCTGGATTGATATTAGTCAAGGTCATAGATTCTCCAAGACGCCAAAAGCAAACCTCTGGAGTGCCAAAGTTGAGAAACTCTACACTAGACGATGGCGTTAAGCCAAAGGACAAAATAGAGAAATTCCAACACAGGAACTGGTAAAGAGCTATCAGTCTGTGTGACCATGGGTGCTATTTATAGAACAGGTTGTAAATGTAGAAACACAAGACATGCCGGGCGGCAGTGGCAGCGCATGTCTTTAATCCCAGCACTTGGGAGGCAGAGGCAGGTGAATCTCTGTGAGTCAAGGACAGCCTGGTCTACAAGAGCTAGTTCCAGGACAGGCTCCAAAGCTACAGAGAAACCCTGTCTGGAAACAAAAACAAAACAAACAACAAAAAAAGAAACACAAGACATTACAGAGACACAGAAAGGATGTGGTAAGATTGACACAACAATGCTTGAGTGGGATTTGCTGCTTTTCGCATCTTAACTGACACAGATCAAAAATATAATAAATGTAACATTATAAATAAATCTCACAATATAAATGTTGGCATCGAAATAATACAACCAGTAAAGTCAAGTGGTAGAGGGGAGATTCAGGAGGGGAAGGCGAAGAAATATTATTGCCTATGAAAATACAACAGTTGACAGAGAAATATACAGAAGTACATGAGTAGTAGGATTATATAAGGTCACGTTATAAAAGTGGCTTATCTTTAAGTCTTTAAAAACATGTATGAGGGTTTTGCCTACATGATGGGCATGCCTAGTGCCTGCAGAGACCAGAAGAGTGCACTGGAACTGTGAGCCACCATGTGGTGCCGGGAATAGAACCCGGGTCCTCTAGGAAGAGCAGTCAGTGCTGTTAACCACTGAACCATCTCTTCAGCCCCCAGACTGGTTCATCTTTATGGTACTTATCATAGGCTGAACTGACATTTGCTCACGATTTCTATCTCTCTCCTACCTGACAGAAGCCGGCAGGAGGAGATGAGCTGGGTCTGGTTTTGCTAACTGTTCCATCACCAGTTCCTAGCACCATGCTTGATATTCACTCTTCACTATTTGTGAACTCTTAGCATATGCTCACTTACCCTGCACCGACCTCCTAGAGAAAACACAGGCTAGGGTCCTGCAAGCCTCTGCTCTCAGCATGTTACTAATCAACACACAATCTTGTGGTTTTATGTTCTGCTTTTAGGGACACATTGTTTATGTCCCATTTATATTATGGCACATTAACTCTTCATTAGCCACATAGAATATGTTATTGACTTGTTAGCATGGACTTCACAGCCAAGAACACTCACACATTAAGGAAGTTCATCAGACACGTGTTCCCTGCTAAGTGCATCGCAACCTTCTTTGGCTTAGACCGAGCTTCAGCACTACACTTACAGAAATCACGGGTATGGGGCGGGGCACAAAAATTTGAGAAACATGGAACAAACAGATTGGGAAAGGAGCACTTCTTTATATTATGGGAGTTGAAACAAGGCAGAGGCAAACCTGTTCCCTCCAGCTGGGTGCATGCACGTTGGAGAACTTGTATTTTCATGTACCTAAACGCATGTTCCCACAAATATCCATAAAACAGCTATTGATTGGAAGATTTCAAAGAAATTTTAGTAATACGCAAATTCACACTTAACAAATCCACAAATGTGGATCCATCGATGAGCACACCTACAGAATTGATCATTGGCTGTTGTCACCTTACCATAAACATTTAAAAGTATGGTTAAGGGGCTGGAGAGATGGCTCAGCGGTTAAGAGCATTGCCTGCTCTTCCAAA
>LOJH01048220.1:1999-13066 GCA_001685095.1 Ellobius talpinus
ACAGGTGAGAATGCCCCCATCACCAACATCACTCACAGGTGAGAACGCCCCCCATCACCAGCATCACTCACAGGTAAGAATGGCCCCCCATCACCAGCATTACTCACAGGTGAGAATGGCCCCCCGTCACCAGCATCACTCACACTTTGCTTCCAGACGTTTACATTTAACTACATATTCATGTGACTGGTGCCTATTTGCCTAGGGGACTTCCACCCTCCAGCACTGCATGGGTGCCTTGCATGTAAGTGGCAATGAGAAATGTTTGTCAAAGTGGTGCTTGGTAGTCTTGATCTGTAGTCCTATTTACTCCAGAGGCTGAAGCCAGAGGATAAAAAACTCAAGGCCTGCCTGGGCAGCTTGGTCAAACCCTGTCTCAGAACAAAGAATAACAATAAAGAAGATTGGTGTGAGCTCCTTACTAGCATTCTTGCCTACTATGTGCTAAGGTCCTGCCTTCCTAGTACTGCAGAAAATGTTTGTGGAGATGCAAAGACGAAAAGATGGATCGCAGGCAGGCAGAATGGCTACTCCTTGCTACCAAACCTAGTAACTCAAGTTTGATCTTCAGATCCCACGTGGTAGGAGGAGAGAACCAACTCCACATGCATGGCCTGTCACCACCCCCAAGTAAATAAATAATAAATAAATGTCATGGGCAGGAGAGATACATTTAACAGTTGCCCTGGGCTGTGGTTGTTAGTACTCTGTTGGCGTACAACAGAGTTCCACAATAGCCTGGAATGGAATATAACAAAGGTTTATTATTTGGGGATAAACTCACAGAACGGGTAGTGATCCACAGTCCTCTGCATGTGCTAAGAAGTGGAACCGAATCCAGCAGCCAAGAGGACCACGCACGCTCTTCCTAGGCACGCATTTTCCTCTGTATTTATAGTACATGAGATCACATCCACAGTGGGCAGGTATCTTAAAGGCTATTGGCTGAAGGAGATCCCACCGCACCATTCATGTATCTGTAATGGCCTCCCCTTAGGGGGCCTGACAGGATCATCAGCTGCAGCCACTAAAACCTTAAGTAGATATTCATGTTAGATTTACTCAGTTCCCTTATAAAAGGTGACCTTGCCCACCTCCTTCCTCTTCCACTCTGTCACTTTCCCTTTCACTCTCTCCTGCCATTCCTGTCCCCAGAGGCCAGTGACGCCCCTCCCCCCTGTTTCCGTTCCCTTTGCCCCAATAAAAAAACCTCCAGGTGAGCTCTGTTGCATGGTATCTTTCTCTAGTGTGGTGTTTTTTTTTAGGTTTTTGTTTGTTTGTTTGTTTGTTTGAATTAGAACAGTGGTGATGCTTGTTGTAAATTATTTAAGATCTCAGAAAAACAAAAACAAAAAAGGCCGCATCTTTACACGGCCCATTGATGGTATGTGAAGAGTTGGGATGTTTCAGATCCAGATATGAATTTTCTTGGACTCTCTTATCCCCTAAATAGCCAGTTATTGTGTGTGATGCAACATCCTTGTGACTGTTAGGTATATACTATTTTGGTATATACTGACACCTAACCTTCCCTAACCCAAAGGCTAAGAATGCCATCAGATAACATCTAAACTCTATAGCAGAGGTATCCAGGTTCTGCCCTAACACTGCAGTCTGAGTTTCCTTTCTTCTGTTACTGTGATAAACATCGCCATGAAAAGCAACCTGGGGAGAAAAGGGTTTGTGTTACATACAGCCCATCATCAAGAGGAGTCGGGGCTTTTAGCCACTGAGAAATCTCTCACGTCTCCTCCGCTCATATTCTCCACCACCATTTTTATGCTATCTTTTATTTTGTGAGAGATCTTTTGTATGTTGAATATATTTAAGCTACTCTGTAGTGCAACCCTCCACCCCTAATTAGGAATCCATTGCTATTTCTTGCCAAGAAATAACCAACAAAGTAAATAAGTTTCTGGAAGTGTTTGCAAGAGAGAGAGAGTTAAATACTCAATCCATAGAGTTCTCTTAAGCACTCACTGAGCTAACGACGCTGCTGTATCCACAGCAAGTGAGGTTTCTGTTTTTAGTAAAGATCATATGTCCGTCCACTCCCAGGTTGGATGGGTACACACACATCAAATAACAACCTCAAGGAACCCAAAATGTATCAGTGTGGAATTCAGGAAAAGAAATTTAATAGCATTTCCCCCTTGGAGTAGTTTAACCAACAGCAAGCCCAGATTTGAATTCTCCACTCTCTCTAATCTTCTGCCATTTCCTGTCCATCCATTTGTTGTGTGGGTCGGAATCTGTGCCTGCCTGGATGCAGTCTTGTAAATTGACACCTGTGTCTGTCTGTTCTATGTGCCTGTCCCCAACAAAGGACTTTTGCTCTGCGTTTTTTGAACAACACAGAAAGCATCACATGGGGAACAAATGAGGGATTAAGTCACTGACTCCAACTGACCCAGATAACAAATAAACACACAATCAAGAAATATATTGTTTTCAGTATTTATGGCAGATATTCATTTTGTACGGTTGCTTCCAACTTATTTGCTGTTTCCAGCATTTGTTACAATAACATATATGCACATTCACTTGCATGCATTACTCTGGGTCGAGGAAATCTCAGAGTACATAACTTTAAATTTCAGCTATGCATTAGCTTAGGTTGTAAAAGTTGATCACATGGGAAATTTAAGGCAAGTAAGGTTGATTGCTACGTTGTTCCCTTAAAGGCAGGTTAAACAAATAGGCTGAGCACACAGTAGGACCGTAGTCTTAAGTCTTAAGTGACCTAACGGTGTGTTACTAACTAACTCTGGTTGTGAGGTCCAGCAAAATTTCCAGTCTTAGAGTAGAAGAGATCTTTGTGCATTGCACAAATATTGCACCCTCACATAGGTACTCTACAATTTCATTCTTGATTTTTTACTGTGATTCATTGAAAAATATTATAGTTTTGTTTTATGTGCACAAGTATTTTGTGCATATATGTACGTATGCCATGTATATGCTTTGTACTGAGAAGAGGGAGTCAGATCCCCTGGAACTGGGGTTACAAGTGGTTGTGAACTGCCATGTGGGTACAGAGAACTAAACCTGGGCCCTCTACAAGAACACCCAGTGCTCTTAGCTGCTGAGCCATCTCTCCAGCTCTTATAATTAAGAGTAGTTATTGATATTTGACCAGCTGTTCTTTCAGCACTAAACGTTTTTATTGTATGGTTTTGAGTTTTAATTTATTGTAATGAATTAAGTACCCTGTGATAATTTCTGGTTTTGAACTAGATTTTTTTTTAAATTTTTTGGAGGCAGGGTTTCTATGTATAGCCCTGACTGTCCTGGAACTCACTTTATAGACCAGGCTGGCCTTGAACTCACAGAGAGCCTGCCTCTTCCTCCTGAGTGCTGAGATTAAAGTCATGTGCCACCACCACCAACCAACTCGAACCAGATTTTTATCCCTAAAATACACCAAACACATCAGTGTCTTGGTCTCAGCACACGGCTAAGACTCAGGACGGGATTTTACAGTTTTGTTCCTACATGCTGCTGTCTAGAATCTCCTGGCTCCATTTCCTGTATTCAGTGTGAGTATTCAAATTAGTGTAGCTTCATAAATCAAGTAGGAAGCGTTTCATCACTTACTTATGATTTAAAACCAGTATCCAGCATCATGGTTTCTGTGGAGGGGATTCCCCAGGCCCCAGAGGCCCATGCTGAAATGTTAACTGGCTTGATCTTGTACAGGTTTTGTGCTGGCAGCTAGAGCTGCTCTCAGTCCCTGAGTGTAGTGATCTTGTTTCCAGAAGACACTGCTTAGCTACAGCACTTCCTGACCTCTGGCTCTTGCAATCTTTCTGCCCACTCTTCTTCAACGTTCTCTGAAGCCTTGAGGCTTGAGTCTTGTGGCTAAACACTCCATGTCTGCTTTCTGTCTACACTTTGGTTGTGCATCTCTCTGTTAACCTCTGTCCCCTGCACAGAAGCAGTTCTCTGATGGGGACTGAGACCTGCACTAATGTATCAGACAGAGATCTGTATTTAGAAGGCAGTGAGACGCTATGTCGTGTAGCAAAATAATAGTGGCAGGTTCACCACTGGAGCCTATGGCTCCCAAGACATGGGATGGGTTCTTGGGCAGATTTACAGTACCAGGCTTGAGTTTCCTCCTGTGAAGCTAGCCTTAAATCTAACCAGAAGTTGTTGGTTGCTCCCCATGATATTCAAAGCACTTTAATGATCTGGGCATTAAAGGATTTAAGCATGTAGATCTGAACATGAAAAACAGAGGGAAAATACGCCTATTACATCAAAGAGTGAGCGCAAAGAAACAGAAGCAAAGCCCTATGGTACCCTCCCTCAGAAGCACTGGGAGGTTTACCTACAAGCCTTCATTATGGCAAACACAGCCAGAATCAACCAATGAACGTGCTCAAATTATGCAGTAGGAGCTCCTACTGCATCAATCAAATAAGCTACACATTTCCCAGAATTCCCTTCCCTACATAGACTCAGGTTCAGGTTGGCCATGGGGGAAGTGTGTGCATGTTCTAGAAAGAAATGTAAGATGGCAGCAGTTGAATGTTATGTTTGGAAGATGGGCAGCTGTACCCTAACCTGCTGCATGGCGTCATTGGCATGTGGCCAGGCTGCAGCTCACCGTCCTCCCCTGGATCTCTGTGCAGCTCTGAGACCTGGACTCTGCCGACTTCTGCAGGTCACCCCCTGATGAATGGAAAGAACTCACAGGTGCCAGTGTTTCCTGATGTGGCTCTTCAGGTTCAAGTTTGTTCTTACTCTCCTCTCTTTGGGCCTACCTTTTCTAAACGTGTAGCTCTAGCTACCGTGAGTTACTACTGCACACAGACTTAACAGCCTTCCTTCCATAGAGTTCTTCTTGAATTCCTTGCAGGGTTTCCTGAACTCTCATTGGTCTTCTTAAGATGCTACCTGGGAGCTGGGGGTGTGGTTGAGTTGCTGAAGTGCTGCCACACAAACATAAAGACCTAAGTTCAGCTCACTGGTACCCATGTGAACATCTGGGTACTGCAGCACATACCTGTAATCCCAATACTGGAGAAACACCCTGGAACTTGATGGCTAGCCAGTCTAGTTGAAGCAGTGAGCTCCAGGTTTGGAGAGAGACCCTACCTCAAAAAATAAGATTGAAAGTGAATGAGGGGTATACTCATGTGCACACATATACATGTATATCTATGTATGTGTATACATATATATATATGGGGATATGTATATCTAGACACATGCATCTATCCACACACACATTAAGGATGGTACCACACCAGTTTCTACTTCAAGGCGATCCAGTCTACCCTCATAGTAAATTCAAAGGGCATCCCATTTATTATGAAGGCAATCCCAAACTCCTCAGCACAACCCACAATACAAGAGTGACCTGGCTTCTTCGTCCTCCTGTGTCCTTCTCGGACACTCTCCCTGCACACCTGGATGCTAGCTTATCGTTCCTGCAGAACTCGGCCAACAGATTGGACACTGGCAATTACATTTTCTGTGGAGAGTCACTAATCTGCTTCAGAAGCCTCCATCCTTGGCAACTGGGGTCTGGGGAGGAATTGGTTAAGCTTGTTGGAAGGGCTGGACATCTCAGGCCTGTTCTCAATCAAGGCACAGTAGGAAGGCTTGGGGAAGTCTCCATCGTGAAGTGATTAGGTCCAGTAGGTTGAGCGTGGGAGAGAACATGCTGATAGTTCATCTCTGTGTTCTGAGGAGGGTGAAGGGCCAGGACAGGGAGGAGAGAAATCAAGGTCTCACAGGGCTGAATCCTTGAGAGTTGGCTTTGTAACTGCAGAGATCAGGCCAGCTCTGGCAGAGGGTCAGCATTCCAGGGCAGGCTGGAAGGGGCCCATGGACTATCCTGCTGGCTGTGCTATCCTGCCCACCCCTGTTTGGCTTCTTCCCGAGGTTTTTTGGCCCACAAAGCATGCCTTTCCTCCAAGCAACTCCCCCCAGCTGGCTCTTCTCTATAACTCCATGTGAGAGGGAGGTGGCGTCAGCTCCCTGGCCAGCCCGGAGTCCGAAGCTCATTTACACATAGGGAAAAACATTCCATGTGGCTGAAACACTATGGGAAACACGCAGCTCAGCTCATCTTGGGTTCCGACTCTTGGCCATGTAAAACATCTCTCATTCCGACCGTTTGCTCCAGGCACACATGGCCACACGCTGCTTTCCCAATGAGCATGGCTTTGTACTTGCTACTCTTGCCTCAGCCTAGAATGTTTCTCTTCATTTCAGGAACTCCTGCCAACCCTTATGCCTGGAACCAGATGTTAGCAGTCCCACAAGGTTGTCCCTTGTACACCTTGTTATTTGCAGACACTGCCATGTAATCCCTGGCATAAAATGGTAGAGTTTGTCATCTTCAACCTGAGGAATGCGTGTTCGTCTTGTGATCCTTTGACAGGAGCTGAAGCCTGGTTCTGGGTTTTTGTTTCCTGTTTGTTTGTGAGAGTCCCAAGTAGTTAAGCTGGCCTATAACTGTAGCTGAGGCCAGCCTTGAACTCCTGATTTTCCTGCCTCAGCCTTGTAAGCTGGGATTTTAGGCATATGCCCAGCTACGGTTCTGAGTTCATCACAATACCCAGGTGATGGCTAGTACCTGTCCACAGACTCCAATCAGGAGAGAGCCTAAAACGTTTATGTTGTTCTATCACTTGAATTTCCAAGTTAAATATTCTGGTGTGCTACACACAAAACTTAAAAATCACAATTTGTTCTCATCCTTGAAACCCTGTGCAGCTTGTAACCAAAGCCACAATGACCGAATTCGGGTAAACCTGGTCATTTAAGTTAGTTCTGCAATGCCCAAGGCTCCAACTCGGCTTTAATGGCAGTGGTGGGAGGAGGGGCTTCTGGGCTTGGGTGGGTGGAATGCTTATTTTAGACGCAGCATCCTTCCCCACAGTCCCTACCAAGGTATCTAAGTTTCCATGTGATCCCCAGAATGGTCCAGATACCATCTTCCTACGTTTCTTTGATCTGGATTGCAGGATACAGCTTCCTCCTTCTAGGCTTATCTGTGGGGTAAGAATGCCTGCCTCTCAAGAACTTCCTGAAGTTTCACAGGTTGTCTGGCTCTACCACGACTGAGGATGCCCGAGGCAGCATCACACTTCAGGTCTCTTAGCACTGATGAAAAAAAGTCTTTCCATTGAGATCCTCACTGGACTCAGTATGAGGAGCTTATTGTCCACAGACGCCCTTTGGAAATGACCTATAGAGAAGGTCACTGGCTGCCTTCATAGGATCCCCACGATCCCAACAAGACTCACTCCGCTGTGTGATGATCAAACCAGTTTGCTTCTACTTTTTCTCCTTTTTTCTTCTCCTTTTCACGTATTTGTGTTGCCTGCTGCTGTTATTCATTCTGTCCCCTCATTTCTGTGGAAGGACAGCATGAGAGGCGCATGTGAGACAAGTCTTTGTCCAAGGCAGTTTAGCATGCCACCTTTTCTGCTCTCCTTTTATCCAGCACAGCTCGGTTGAAGTCCTTAGCCACAGAGATAGTGCCGCTGCCCCAGCTGAAGCTCCCAAGTGGTCTCTGGTGTTACCTCAGACTGAATGCTAGCTCGAGGAGCAGGGTCATTTACTCTACAAAGACCATTTTATTCCCTTCTTATGCCAAATTCTTCCCTGGCATTTCAGCTTGTCAGAACAATGGTTTATAATATCCATGTTTTGTTCTTATAGCTAGAAACCTAACTTGTTTAACAGAAGTACAGCACAGCTCACTGTGATCTCTGATAGGCTTCTTCATCTTCTTTAGCCAGCTTTGCCTTTGGGTATTGTTTTCTTGTCCGGAGCCATTATGGGAGCCTTGGAGGAACAGGAGAATTGCACTGCTCTCTCCTAAGTGTTGCTATCTCACCAGACTGATTTTAAAAACTGGACATTTTGACTTCTGTTCTGGGTAACCGAAAACTTTTTGTTCCTAAAGTAGAGTACCAAGAATAGGGACGGCTGCTTTGACTTGTGCGCCTTCAACAGCTCAGTCAGTACTTGTTCATTGAGGCTCTTAGGTGTCTGGCATTATTTAAGCCCTGGGGATGTGGGGGGATTCAAAAGCACAGAGATTACTGTCCTCATTTGCTATAGTTTGGATCTGCAGTGGACCCCCAGGGCCAGTATGTTAAAGATGCTCTCAGTCCATTTGGGGATGGTGGAAACCAAGAGGTGAGGTCAGCTGGGTCCTCCAAGAGAATAGTGGCACCTATGCTCCTCCTGTTCCTCTTGATTTGTGGTGTGAACAGCCTGTTTCTCCGTGCGCTCCCTGCTGTGAAATGCTACCTGACCACAAACCCCATGCTGAGGGACCAAGTGGATCCCGTGAAGCTGCAGCCTAGAAGGCTTCTTGTAAACCCCTTCTCTCGGGGAGCTGTCACTGTGACAGAGAGCTGGCAGACAGCAGGCCTCCCTCACTGTGTGTCCTGCTGAGAAACTGAACAGAAAACCCACACCTGCTTCCTCCGAACAGAATGCATCATTTCTATCCAAGAGGCAGCCTTTGCCTTAGAAAAGTCTTCTTAATTTGCTATTTGGATGCCAAGGACACATTTCCTGGACTTCCTTTGCGTTGCTCCACACGTCCCTCTCCTTGTCTCTTATGGCCATTGTTCTCCTGTGGTCACATTCAGTGCTCTGAGTCCGATGTTCACAGTGTCGCTGCTCCCAAGCTCTCTGCTCATGGCCCTCACTGGGTCATTGCTGAGGCTTTAATTTTTCACTGGCTTCTTAAGGTTCTATTTCTCTCCCACACTTTCCCCTAAATGCTGGCAGCTTACACCTCTCCTCTTTCCCTGTATTTATACATATATAGTGTCTCATTGTTTATATGTTCTGTGTGCATGTAACTTTTATTTGAATTATTAGTTACAATGGGTATTTTGTTATATATTTAACTATTAAAAAATCCTTGGTCACCATTTTTTCACTCAAGACCAAGTTTTTTTTTTCTCTTTTTTTTTCCTTTTTTTTGAGACAGGATTTCTTTGTATAACTGTGGCTGTCCTGGAACTTTGTAGACCAGGCTGGCCTTGAACTCAGAGATCTGCCTGCCTGTTTCCCAAGTGCTGGGATTAAAGGCATGCACTACCACCATCCTGCTGACCAAGTTATTTTCAAGTGCTAGGGGAGGGGGCCTGAGAAGGAGTTTTCTGCTCCATTGGCGCTCTATTGGTGCCCCAAGGATGAATGACAGGGGCTGGGGTGATGCCCCCAACTTAATATTAATATTAATATGGTGAGTGTATGTGCCGTGTGTGTGTGTGTGTGTGTGTATGTTTATGTGCGTATGTATGTGTGGGGATATATGCATGTGGGGGCCATGTGTATGGTAGGTGGGATATGTGAGCTTTTCTACACCAAACACAGACTGTGGAACACTGCCCCAATCCCCCCAATTCCATAGCTTTGCCCTCTGTACAGTTCTTAAAATTAGCACTCATCTCTATGCCACTTCATTGTATTATATGGGGCTCAAAAGAGTTCTTTTCCTGTGGCCAAAATGCTCAAGCGTGCAAGCCACCTGCTGATTCTTCAGCACCTTATCTCACTACGGGAATTCACACTCAAGGTTATGTTAGACTGTAACGCCTTAAGGATTTTATCTCTTGAGTGCTGAGGACAATTCTGGCATGGCAGGTGTCAATTACATGTTTGCTGAATGAGTCAGCCAATATCAGAGGCTTTCTTGTCACAGTCAAACTTCAAATAGAGCCAGAGCTAAGAAGGGAAGATGTGGGATCGGGAGCTTCTGTCGGCCCCACAGCTTGGCCTGGGATTACTGGGCACGGTGCTTTCACCCAGGCCCTAAGACCAAGGATGGGGAGACTGCAAGGATGGGATGAACCTGACTCCACCCAACCCTGGGACATATGACAGCCTTAGTCTCAGCCTCAGCTCAGTTTCATCACCTGGTTTCAGGTGTCAGTCTAGGTGAGGGTCAGCAGGCATCATCTCTCAGAGGGGAGAAAGCAGATGTGTCAAGGGCTCATTCTTATGGCTGGGATCTTGAATGAGTCACTTACCCACTTGGAGCAGGAATAGACTTTGTGAGGACTGAATGAGCTGTTGCTTGTAGCACTTGGGGATCCGAACAGCCTTTATACATGTCCCGTTCAATCCACATATTGCCTTCATGAATACTCACTTACTCCACTCTGGGAGTATTCCACACGGCCAAATGCATGTGTTCCTTTGTCATCTGTGTGCTGAGTGCTCGCCGACAGGCAGGTGGATGAGGATGAGAATAGCAGACAGCACTGGTTCTCAGCATGGCAGGATGCTCCTGGCAGATGCATCTAAAAGTGAAAATGGTGGAGGACTACTGAGGAAGCAGGGCCAATGGTGGTGGTACTGTTAGGAAATATTATTTTAAGATGTGTTGAATTCTATGCCGTAGAATATTTGTTTAATGATGGAAAGCGGTGTTACATTCTTTTAAATTTTTTAATTAATTAATTTATTTTTTTTGGCTTGGAAAATTCCTACTTTAAACATACAATGTTACATTTAACCACGTCAAAGTAAATGAGAGAATCCATTCATGGTATGTAATTCAGAACAATTGTGTTGCATTCATTTATGTTGTATTTGTTTAACTCTGTGAAGCTGTGCTACTTTGCCTGTCTAAAATACCTGATTTGTCTAATAAAGAGCTGAACAGCCAACAGCGAGGCAGGAGAAGGGATTGGTGGGGCTGACAGGCAGAGAGAATAAATAGGAGAAATCTATCTTCTCTGAGGTAAAGGAGCAAGAGGAGAAGGAATGGAGGACTCCAGGGCCTAGCCACCAGCAAGCCACAGAGTAAGAAGTAAAGAAAGGTACACAGCACAGAGAAAGATAGCCGGAGGGTGGTAACGCACACCTTTAATCCCAGTACTTGGGAGGCAGAGACAGGTGGGTCTCTGTGAGTTCAAGGCCAGCTTGGTCTATAAGAGTTAGTTCCAGTGAAAGACCCCAGCTTATAGCCCTGAAAGACCCCAGCTTATAGCCCTAAAAGACCCCAGCTTATACTTGCATTGTAATGCCATATTGCAGGGCTTAAGAAACAAGTCAAGGCTTGTCCCAGGCCAG
>LOJH01048221.1:0-13066 GCA_001685095.1 Ellobius talpinus
TTTAAGGCATTAACTTTATTCTTTATATTTTTCTTCTCTCTCCCAAGCCTACGTCACCGGACTTGATAATTTTATTCTTGGCTCTCTCCTTGTCTCAGGGCTATAGGGACAGCCTGTCCCAGGAGTTGGATGAAATAAACATGCTTGGGTCTAAAGTTGGGGCCAGAGAACTGTTGGCAGAGACTGCTGGTTCATTCCCAGCAGCCCAGACCCAAAATAATCATGCAGAAATTGTATTAATTAAAACACTGCTTGGCCAATTACTTAGGCATATTGCTAGCTAGCTCTTATGTCTTTAATTAACCCATTTCTATTATTCTGTGTATTACCACAAGGCTCGTGGTTTACTGGTAAGCTTCCTGGGTGTCTGTCTCCTTCAGCGGCTACATGACTACACAGCATCTCTCTGACTCTGCTTACTCTCTCTGTACATCTCTGTTTGTGTTTTCTGCCTGGCTTTACTCTGTTAAACCATTGGCTGAAAGCAACTTCTTTATTAACCAATGACAATAAAACATATTAGCAGAATACAAAGGGGAATCCCACATCAGGGGGCAAACCCCACCTCTCTTCTCAGTGAGATTAAAGAGCATGTGGCAATTAAACAATACAACGTATTCTAAAATGACCTATAAAGGCCTGCCACTGAGTGCCAGAGAATTTTGAGCCTCAGACCTGTTCCAGCTTCCTATCACACTTCCGTTTTGGAAGTGCCTCTCTGAATAAACTGTCTGTTTCTGGAACTATCCACTTGTTCCGGGTCTAAGTCTTTGTTTCAAAACCCAAGAACCTAGAAATTTCAATGGGTGTCTCTGGGACTCAGATCTGCACCTATAACAGAGGGCCCCATTCTCTTTAGTGAAGGAACACTGGAAGTTCCTGGGTTTATAACTTCATTGTCACCTTTAATTTCACTTATTCAAAGCATAGTGATTTGCTGTTGGGTATGTGGTAGTTTAGACTCTAAACTGAGCACAGGTGAAATGATGGAATATATGAGAATTTCAGAGCTGAAAGGGACCACTAAAGGTGGCACCACGGCATACTGGTAAAAGAAGAGAGGGCACAGACTCACTGCCCATCGCTATTGATGAGGTATGTGGTGGTGGGGGGCTGCTGTCAGCCTGTGAGCACAGACTGGTACGCAGAAACTCATTTAAAATGTCGTCTTCACTACTGTGATGATGTCAACGGGACTATTTGGTATCTCTGGCATGAGAGAAACTTCAGGAACAAAGCTACCCCTCTTGAAGTAGCATTTTAAAGCCAGTTAGAGGAACTACGGACAGGGAAAGGGAAGCCACAAAGGGGCCTTGGCTTTTGGGCAGCATATGAGATTTCTTTAAGACCAAAGGACCTAAAGCAACGGTGGAAAAAGAGAAAGATCTGTTCAGGCTGGGCAGTGAGTCACATGCATTGTCAGGATGCTCTCTGCACTCGGTCCTAGTGCTAGAAAGTATTTTACAGCATTTTAAAATAACGACGCCGGTTTTGAAGAAAAAGGGTGAGGTGCTGTAGCAATGAACAAGTTCTGTTAAGAACAGGACTTTGGAAACAAACAGACTGAAGAACATGCTGAGCTCCCTTAGGTGAGTTCCAGGTGTCCTGAAGGTGTGTGCATGTGCTGTAGAAGAAATTCTTCCCACCCAGGAAGCAAAGCTGTTTTATTTTTATCTGTTTGTTTAGAGACAGGGTCTCGCTATGCATCCCTGGCTAGCCTGAACCTCACTAACAGGCCAGGCTGACCTTGAACTCACAGAGATCCGACTTGCCTCTGCTTCCCAAGTAAGAATGAATTAAAGGTGTGCACCACCACACCCAGCGAAAATTGCTTTTATTTTTAAAAACAGAACCATACTATTAAACTAACTCCTAATGACTTATCCCTAGTCCCCCATAGATTGGCACTTAAACCCTCATCAGAGCAGCTTCCTCTTGCAGCAGGTGGTAACACAGACACCCAGAACTGGTCAGGGTGCCGAGAATAAGAAGCTGTGGAGTGCTCAGACCTAAGTGGAACATCTGTATCACACCGTCTCCTCCCAAGGCTTGGGATCACTGTGGGAGAGCCAGAGGCCTGCATGACTGCAAGGAGACCGTGCCTTTTAGACAGAAGGCAGATGCATGTGTGAGCTCAGAGTTCCTGACGACATACACAAGCCAGAACTTGGAGAGAGAGAACGCGGCCACTCAGTTCCTAGCTGAGGACTTCCCGGCAATTTCTAGCAGCTGCGAGAGAAAGAATCTGTTTTCTTTACGGGTATAGCCGTTACTACAACGGGTGGTCACATACCCAAGAGTATATGGCCAGCACAAATTAGACCGTGTGGGTTTAGAGAGATAGAGAACACAAATGTGGGTGGGTGGGGAAGTGGGGGTGCACAGGATCAAAGCCCATAGCATGAAATTCTCAAAGAACTGAAAAAAACAAGGTGGGGGGATAAAATTTGGGCTAGATACAGAACACAGCGGAAGAATGCTTGCTTACCTAGCCTGAGGCCCAGCCTAGGATCTTTATTTTTATGTAATTAAATTATGTGACATAATTTTAAGTTTAATTATGGTTTTGTTTGATGACCGACTCAAAAGACTCCTGGATATGTCCCATTCAGCGCTCATGAGTCAGCATGAGTCAAATCTCTGGTGGTCAATAAAACACAACAGGTTGAGGGTCTCCATTGCTATGACTGTGTAGTGTAACACACCACCCCACCTCAAGGAGTATGTGGGATATTCTCCTGCTCAATGTGACCACTGAACCTTCCTGTGGACCCACACTTAGCTTGGTAGGACTCCTATCAGAATTTGTGGCCATCTTTAACCCACTCTTGATAGAGAATGGCAGTGGGGCCATTTTACTTTAAACACCCAGATCAGAGACTGCCTTCCTACTACCGTCTTTAGACAATATATTGAATGTGGTGAGCAGGGAGCCGCGTAAGCAAAGCAAATGTGTGCACACAGTTTGGGGGCACGCTTTGGCAGCCAGTTTAGAATAAGTCCTTCATCTCTGTTTGCTTGGCCACAAGGTATCATGATGGAGAGGTTTCCGAAGCACCAATTAAACCAACTTATTCCCTGGGTGGAGGAAATTGAAGTCCAAAGAATCCAAGAGCTTGTCCCTAGGCTCACAGGCACTGGATGAGGCTGTGCTAATTGGGAGTGGAATATATCTTGAGCTCTGAAAACAAAACAACACACACACACACATCATTCCCACTGACTCCAATTAGTGCTGCTTGCATACCATGCCAACATAGGCAACCTACCAAGAGCCACATCGCTGATGAAAAATGATTGATCCCCTTCATCCTGCAGCCATCAGCTGTGAACAGCTCCTCAGTTAGGGGTGACCACTGTGAGCCCCTCTCTCATGAGTCCCTCAATGTGTGAGACTCAGCTGAAAATTTATTAGGGATCTGGAATCATCTGGAGAGTTGGATTTGGGGTGTGTGTGTGTGTGTGTGTGCGCGCGCGCGCGCGCATGTGTGCATGTTTTCCTCCTCATGTGCCTGGGACATGTGCTGAAATGACCCAAAGGTCAAATTCCATGAGGTCTGTCGACAGGGACAAACATGAACCTGTGGCCTTCCCACATGAGTTAGGCTTCCCAGTTCAGGTTTCATGCTGGTCGTGGGAGATAGCTTTTCAGGAGAGAAAATGTGTAGAATCAAGCCTTCCAGGAACGGCAGCTAGCCTGATCTTAGAAGTTATCCTACGACAGTGGTTCTAAACCTTCCTAATACTGCAATCCTTTAGTACAGTTCCTCATGTTGTGGTGACTCCCCAGCAAAAATTTATTTTTATTGTTACTTCATACATTATGTATTATAATGTAAATACCTTTTAATCTGAAATATAATGAATTGTAATATAAATATTTTTAATTGTATGCATTATGGATTGTAATGAATTTTAATGTGAATGTTTTTGGAGCTAGAGGTCTGCCTTAAATATCTCATTAGCTGCAAGTGAGTCACTTTGGCTAGTCTGGACTAAAGAGGATAGAAGTGAGACTGCCTCTCGATGAGGAGGGTGGGTTCACATCGCAGACGCATGACTGAGATGAAAGCTATCCTTGCGGTCACAACATTGGAGAGTGAGACAGCCACAGGGCATGCTCTTCATGACCCCATGCCACTAATGAAATGACGCCAGAGTTTATAGAGTCGGAGCCCCTGTTATCTCGCAATGCTCCAATGAAGAGCCATCGGGGGCAGACCTCTGATGCTTTGTATTCTCTTACCAGTGCCTGTGTCTCTAGAAGCCTATCTCTGAAGTCTACAGCCAGGGAAGGATGTCAGCACCGCAAGATGGCAGCTGCAAAAATGCCCTGATGCTCCCCACTTCCCTGCGGGCCCAGTGGTTGTGCCACCAGGAAGCTCCATGGACGAGCCTGACAACGTGAGGCTAGCCTCTTCTGCAGGTTGTGGGCCACCAGCGAACTCCCAAGTCACCAGGCTCAGACCAGAGCCAGATGTTCTTAGCAGATGTGCAAAGCAAGCCAGATCCCTTATTACATCTTTTAGTGCTGTCTGACGGGGGAAGATGCCTTTTTTCAGTCTAATGGGGGGGTTGAACACCCTTGGCAAGGCAATTGTAACCATTTCCTCTATTTTAGAGCACATGAAATAACCAGCCATGAAGACAAATGCCTTTTCCTCTTAACTAATTGGGTGGCCTTCCACAGCTGGGCAAGCGGCTTTGAAGACTGAATCCAATATATATATTCCTTTCAAGTTCTAAAATTCATTTTGCCATCCTCCTGCTTCCTGAGCCTTATTGGCATAAGTTAGAAAACACACTTCATAAAAGAAATCAGATACATAGTTGTATGCATGTTATATGAATCTCTTTATGCTCTCAAGCATGGGCTTGACTTGAACTTCGTACCGAGTTCACTCTTTCCACTCCTTTTTTTCTGAGCTAGTACTTCTCCAGTTGTTACTGGGCAATGACCCACTGCAGACCCAGCAGAAGTGAGCGGGAGCTCCTGGTACAGATATGAGCCCTTCCCCCTACAGAGAGAGCTTCCCCAGGTACATATGAGCAAGTTACCTTTTTTGTATTTTTGGTTTTTTGAGACAGAATTTCTCTGTGTGATATCTCTGGCTGTCCTGGAACTCACTTAATAGACCAGACTAGCCTTAGACTCATAGAGATCCGTCTGCCTCTGCCTCCCAAGGGCTGGAATCAAAGGTGTGTGCCACCGCCGCCCAGCAAACAAATTACTTTTATCAATCAACATGGAGACACAATCTCCCAGTGTTAAGGATGCATTCAGCTTCATTCTTAAAATAAAAAAGTTCCCAGGCACATTCCTATTTCTCCTTCCACCCCTACCCACCAAACAACAGTACATGTTTCAAAATAATTTTACATATATTTATTTCGTGTGTGTCGTGTGCCCAGGCACCTGGGTGCATGTGTGGATGTCCGGGGACAACCTGTGGAGTTGATTCTCTTTTCATCTCTCTCACTGGCTCAACAATGTACACTTAAGGCTTCAAAGAGCAGAGACTGAACCAGGTACTTTTGGGAGGAAAATTTAGGGAAGGTTGCAAGAGCTGTCATGTATTTCTAAATAACTGAATCGCCTCCACATAGCATTTCTTGAGCTCCTGGCCTGTGCCAAGGACTGTATTGAAGGAATTCACCAAATCCACAGCCAACTCCCTAGGACAGGCCTAAGTAAGCCTGTGGTATTGAAATCATGCACACGCCTTAGGAGGCAGACTCTCCCTGTCCCTGTCTCCACCCCTCCCCCTGGACCTTCAACTTTAGCTTTGTTTCTCAGTCAATATAATCCATCCTTAGCGGAGATGTCACATGTACTTTAGAACCTGCTGACCTCTCTGGGTCAGAGACCACACTAGACCCTGGGCCCTTAAGCTATGGAATCTATCTCCATGGTGGAGGTCACATGTACTTTGCAAAAGAGCTTCAACGTCGTCATGCCTTATGCTTTATTGCTCACATGGGATTGGGGTAACTGTTACCAGGACATTTTTTCCCCAAAATTGTACTAGACTTAAATATGTCTAAAATAAATTGGAGTCAGGCCCTAGAGGTGCTGAACTGGTTTTCCTTCTAACCTCGTGCGGATCCCTCCCCCTGCTGACCATGACACTTGCCGGGACACCTGCACATCTGCTGAAACTCACAGAGGGGTCTTCACTGTGTTTCTTCGCTTACGTCACACAAAGAGGACAGATAAAGAGAAAGCTCCCTGCGCTGGCAGAGTGTAGTGGTAGAGCACCTGTCTAGTGTCAATGAGGCTGCGAGTTCAATCCCCAGTTGACAGAAGGAAGGAGGCAAAGGCAAGAAAAAATGACATCTGAACCAGAAAGGCCCACCTGACCTTCTGCCTTCCAGAAGGCTTTTTGTTGAATGAGTGAGGATTCTTGCATACAAATTCTAGAAACTCACCCCCAGACAGGAATGTATTACTTGAACCATGGGATAATTGGGAAGGTTGGAGAAGCAGGCTGGGCCAGACCTCCAGGCAGGAACAACTGCCTAAGTCACATACTCCCTGGAACAGATGGGGAGGTCCCTGCAGTCCAACTCAGCCACCTCTAAACCCTGGAGGCCACCGTCATGAATGAAGTGCTGCTTGTTCACGCCATCAGCTCAGGGGTCAGGCTTGAGAAAGTACGCCCAATGGCTCAGCCCTGGCCACAGGCCTGCACTTGAACTTCCGGTGGGCAGGAAGAGAGAAGTCTGACCCCCTATTATCCATTTCCATACTTTCAGAAATGGGGAATATCTTTGCAGGAGTCACCCCGAACTTAAGATTGCTCCCTCCCCCAGTTTCTCTACTTCCTTATCAAAATGCCACGATTCTTCCCTCTGCCCTCTTCATACCCCACTCTGCTTCCATTTTCTCCATGACAATATCTAAACAGGCACAGGCTGACTGGGGTTAGGTGCTGTGCTGGCAAGGGAATTTGGAGGTGATGGTATCTAGGCACCAATACCTTCACCAGGATATAAAGACTTCATTGGGCCCTCTCCAGGCTGAAAAACATGAAGCAGACACCACATCATTTTGCACGCATGCACTGCCTTTGGGTCCCTGTCCACCTGTGACCGTGGCTGAGTTCGCAGGCTTCATTTGGACTCGGCAGGCTCCTTGCAACACCCTGAGACTCTGCTCTTTTTCTCTACGATGACATCTTCTGTGATTGGATTCCTGCTTCTGCTGGCTATGCACACACCACAGCCTCTCCATAAGAGAGGTATGGTCATATTCTACTATTAGGGAAAGTGACCCTGCAGGTGGAGAGCCACAGAGGTGGCTGCTGAGTCACCAATGGCAAGAAGGTGCTCAGTGCTGGAGAGATGGTTCAGTGGTTAAGAGCATTGGCGGTCCTTATTTATTTGTTTATTTACTGGTTTTTCAAGACAGGGTTTCTCTGTGTAACAGCCCTACCTGTCCTGGAACTCACTTTGTGGACCCAGTTGGCCTCAAACTCACAGAGATCCGCCTGCCTCTGGCTCCCGAGTGCTGGGATTGAAGGCATATGCCACCGCCACCACCACCCCTGGAGCATTTATTGTTCTTGCAGAGGGCCTGAGTTGGGTTCTCAGCATCCACAAGGTGGCTTACAACTATCTGTAGCTCCAGTTCTTCTCTCTTTCATCTTTGAACACACTTTCTTCTCCTCTCTGCCGGCATCGGGTGTGCACATGGTGTATCTGCATGCAAACATAATACTCATACACGTAATATTTAAAACTATGAGGCAGAGATCTCTTCAAAATTGTATTCCTCCTCTTCCCCCTTCTTCTCTTTCCTCCTTCTTCCCTCCTCCCCTCTTACTTTTTCTCCCCCTCCCTTCTTCCCTTCCTTCCTCTTCTTCCTCTCGCAGTGCTGGGCATGGTGGCACATGCCTATAATCCCAGCATTCAGGAGATGGAGGCAGAAGAATCAGAAGTATAAGGTCATCCTCAGCTATGTGGTGAGTCTGAGGTCAGCCTGGGCTACATGAGGCTTTTGTCTGAAAATAAATATGTGGCTTGATTAGCATTGACATGGGTATCATATCACTTTTGATTTCTACCTAGAGATTTAGCACAAATATAACGTAGTGATTTGAATGAGACTAACCCCCATATATGTGAGTGCTTGGTCCACAGTTGGTAGAACTATTTGGGAAGGATAAGGAGTTGTGGCCTTGTTGGAGGATGTGTATCACTGGGGAATAGGCTGTGAGGTTTCAAAAGCCCACACCTTTCCCAGTTAGCTCTTTTCTCTGTCTGCTTCATGGCTGCTGTCTCAACATGTAAACTTCCAGCAACTGCCCTAGCCCCATGCCTGCTTGCCTGCTACCCTGCTCCCTGCCGTGATGGTCATGGACTCAGCCTCCGAAACTGTAAGCAAGCCCCCAACAAACTCTTTCTTCTATAAGTTGTCTTGGTCATGGTGTCTCTCCACAGCAATGAACAACTAAAACATGCAGTGACTTGAAATAACATGGATTTACCATGTCATGATGTGTTTGGGACAGGACTTCAGGCACAGCTTTCCTTGGTCTCTGCTAACTGCCACAGGCTGCAGTAAACATGCCTGCTGTCTTAGAGTCTCACCTAGTGGGCTGATTGGAGAATAATATGCTCTAAACTTATTCAAGTTGTTGGGAGAACACATTTTCTTATGCATGAAAGATTAATGGCCTCAACTTCTTTCTCAATTTAATTTTTAAAAAATGGTGTGTGTGTGCCCATAGAAGCCAGAAGTAGCTGTAAGACTAACAGTTATGAGCAACCCAATGTGGGTTCTGGGAACAGAATTCAGGTCCTCTGGAAGAGCCCCAAGCACTCCTAACCACTGAGCCATATCTCTAGCCCTATGGCCCCAACTCCTTGACAGTTAATGGCTGGCCACTTTCAGGTCCTAAAGGCCACCCTTAATTCATTTCCATCTAGAATTCTCCAGTATGGCCAATTTATCATCACACAAAGTCACAAAACGGAGTCTACAAAGATGGAGTTTAAAATAATGTGATATAGTAACAGAAATGACCGCCAGCCATATTTACGGCATTGATTAGAATTGGGTCACAGTTCCTAATTGCACTCAGAAAAGATGACTACACAAAGCGTAGATGCCAGGAGGTAGAAATCATTGGCATTACCTTAGGCTTGCCTGCTAATTTACAAATCATACCGACAGTAAATAGTAAAACTTCATCAGCTCACGGTGTGTTGAAAATTGTGACCTTTACAACCGATCCCCCCAACACACACCCCATTCTTAGACAGCTACTAATCCAATTCTTGTTTGTTTGCTTTTGTTTTTCAAGACAGGGCTTCTCTGTTTAGTCTTAGCTGTTCTGGAACTCACTCTGTAGAACAGGCTGGCCTTGAACTCACAGAGATTACAAGTGCACTTTTTAATCACTGTAAATTAGTCTGCATTCTCCAGAATTTCACATGCTTAAAGCCACGTTCTCCTGTCTGGCTTCTGCCATGGAGCACGATTAGTCTGAGATTCAGACGTGTTGTTGCATGTGTCAATAGTTCATTCCTTCCCAGTGCTGGGCAGCCTTCCACTGTGTGATCTATCACAGCTGTTTATCCCCGCGTCTGGTGGTGATGAACTGTTTCCATGGTGATGGCCTGTTGACTTGTTTCCAGTTTCTGAAGATTACAAATAAAGCTGTTGTAAACACTGATGTGCAAGTTTTCATATGGACATATGTTTTCACTTCTCTTGAGTAAATGCCTAGGAATGGAATGGCTGGAATGTATTTCTAATTTATTTTTAGAAACAAATGGCCAAAGTCATTGTATTGTTTTTATATGTATGTATGTATAATGCAATTTGGGGGTTTGGTGTCCTTGCCAGCACAGGTATACTCAATATTTGTCACTTGAACTAAGCAAATAGGTGTGAAGCAACATGCCAGTGTTTTCATTTGCACTTCTATCATGACCAATGATGTTGATAAGCTTGTTTTTGCCTGTCTCTGTTGACCCTTCATCCATCCTCTTTTGTGAACAATCTGGTCAATTTTTCTAGTGTTTAAATTGGATCTTTATCTTAGTAAATTGTAATAATCCTTTATATGAATATTGGGTACAGGTGTGATACCTGTGTTATGTTTTAACTGCCAAAGCTGGGCCATACAAGATGGTTTGTTTTGTTCATATCTATTTATTGTGCATGTGTATGTATATGTGTGTATGTGTGATGTGTATGTGATGTGTGTGTGATGTGTGTATATGTGTGTATGTGTATGTATGTGCAGTATGTGTGTGTGTGTGTGTGATACCTCAGCACATGTGTGGAGGTCATGGGTAACTTTATGGAACTGGTCCTCCCCTTCCACATTTACATGGGTTCTAACGATAAAACTTGGATTTTTCAGGCCTGCATGGCAAGGGCTTTTACATACTGAGCCATTTCTCCTGCCCTGGCTTCTCAGTCTTTTGAGACAGAGTCCAGGCTGACCTTCAGCTTGCTACCTAACTGAGGATGACCTTGAACTCCTGATCTTCCCACCTCTTTCTCCTGACAGCTGGGACTACAAGCATCGGCAGCCACACGCAGCTCTAAGATGGCCTCTTCATTCACAAGTCTAATGTCTAACCCAGAGAGGCTGGAAGAGCTGGGACTCATCAGGCCTCTCTTTCTTCATGGCCTCTCTGTGTGGCTAGGTTAGGTTTCCTCAGAGCATGGTAATTCCAGAATATCTATTCTTTATCATAGGTTGGTTGAAATGACGTTTTTATCTGGTGAATTCAGCAAGCTTTCCAAGAGACTATGGCAGACATTTTAAGGCTTCTTGTAGCCTGTTTTGGGCAGTGAAAGCACATCCTTTTGGTTGTAACTCTATTTGTCAAAATTCAAGGGGGAGGGAATTGGACATTGTCTCTCAATGTGAAGTACAACCAAGAATTTGTGGCAAGTGAACCTCCCAGACCTGGTAGAATTGTAGGCCTCAACATTAGTGCAAACTGCAAGGGTATTCCCACGGCACAATCAAACTCATTGATGTCATTTTGCAATGTTTATAGAAGGGTTTGTTTTCAAAGTGGAGGCAAATATTTTATTTAGTTCTGACAAGAACTTTTGATATAGTCAGGAAAATGTCAAAATCTTTAAGGTCACTAGGCCCCTCCTTGAGGCTGTAGAAAGTGTTGGAGGTTGCTGGAGAAGGGAGAGACATTCTCTTCACTAGTGGAGCTGCTTAGCCACTGACAAGTAGTCCATGCTTCTATAAAAAACTGTTCACTCATATTTCTATAAATAACCAATTAAATTCACTGGTACATACACAATGAGATTATTGAATAGGCTGGGTGTACACTCAGTTGACACAGCACTGGCTTAGTATATCTGAGGCTCAGAGTTTTATAATCAGCATGAAAATAACGTCATCCATCTGGACATGGTAGCACACGCCTTTAATCCCAGCACACTCAAGGCAGAGGCTGACAGAACTCTGTGAGTTCAAGGCTAGCCTGGTCTACATAGCAAGCTCCAGGACAGCCAAGAGCTACATTGTGAGACCCTCTCTCTTTCTCAGAAAAAGGTGTCGAAGCCTAGCCACAAATGGCGTGTCCAACAGAGGACATCCAGAAGCAGTGTGGTGCTTCCTTCATTATGCTCCGCTGTTTCTACTTCATTGTCTGAATTCTCCTAAGTAAATGAGCCCGTCCTTTCCTAGAAATAGTAGCCATGCAGTGGCCTGGAACTGCTAATGAATTGTTTATTGATCAATGAATTTTCAGGCAGGGAGAGCTGTTCATTTAAATAACTAGACACTAGTCAGCAAACTCTTAGAAGAGCCGGCCATTCTGTGGTTAGAGAGAATGAAAATGAATGAGTTCACTTAAAATTTTACTGAGGTTTTATGCCATTCTTACGCAATTGGCAAAATTTTTTCTATGGATGTAGAAATGGCAACCTGATCTCAGTGAGAAAAGTCACGTGTGAACATACATCATGCGCTCATACATACTGTGACGTTTTGAAGTATGAACACACAAGGTCACCTGAGCACCTACAGAACTGATAACAGTGTTCTGTGTTAAAGATCTTGTACTGTCGGAGTTTGAGAATTATTATTGAAATGATAATAAGATTTAAAAACTGCTCCATCCTTATTGCCACAGCTTTTTAGCCCTGCCAGGGGCACAAGTACAAACAAACAAACAAAGCTTCCACTAATATCACCATAAGGACAGAAATTCTACACTTGTTGATTTATCCCCAGAACAGAAGTTACCATGAAACTATCTTTTCAGAGCTCAGCACTGGGAAATGTGTTTTTAAACAAAACAATGCCCAAACATTCTTTAAGCCTAAAATAAGTGACTTCTAGGAACTCAATGGTTTAGTACTCAAAAGGCATAGATAATTCTTTTCTAAACTCAGAAGTGGTTGTTTTTCACAGTCAAGGGCAAAGTGAACCAACTTGGATAGGCAAACACATGCACACATATAAATATCGCTTAAGATGAGAACTCTTCCAGATGGACATTAAATTGTTTAGAAATTTGAAACCTAAGTGTGGCTTCACTATGCTGTCAACCAGTTGAGGGGGACCTGGGGTGTGCAGAAGTATGAGACTGAGACACAGTGAGAAAAATGCACTGGTACCTGTTTCCACTGGAAATAAAGAAGGGTCAAGGTGTAAGTGGGGGAGGGGCTGAGAAGGACCACTCGCCATCTGTGAGACAAGTGTTACCACTAGGAGTGTCCTGGATTGAGACAGGAGAGTGCTACCCAAGTTGGCAGCAATTGAGAACCTGACTCTTTGTGGGGAGTGTCGAAAGACAAGTCTGGAAGGAAGAACAGAGGTCAACGGCAAATAGAACTCGTGTTTCAGGCGACAAGCGTGGGGCTGGATGGCACACCCAGAGTCACGCTGTTCAGGATGAACAGAACCAGAATTCTAATCCAGATCCATTTTGCCACCAAGTCTTCACCACAAACTCAGGCCCAGATTCGCTTAAGAAGAATGCAGAACAGGTAGGAGCAGGAGCTCAAGTGAGGAGGGCTGTAGTGATAGGGGAGCGCAGGCCTGCTTTTTGTCCCGCCCGGCTCCCGCAC
>LOJH01048222.1:264-13065 GCA_001685095.1 Ellobius talpinus
AAAAAAAACCTTCCAGCAACAAAGATCTCTTGTCTTTCACCCAATACTAGTTGTGGCCAAAGAGGTGAGAATAAAAAGTCCGGAATAAAGAGCTCACACGGCTACCTCTCATCCCTGAGACTAAACACAACATAGCTACCTTAAAAGATCTACCTTACTGGAATCATCTCTAAAAATTTTCAAGAATGTCAGCCAAAGAGTGGATTCATTAAGACATTTCTCATGCCTTTAAGAAAAAAAAATTAAACTATTTTTTGACCAAGGAAAATATCTAATGGACTATTTTTTTCTTTTTAAAAGTGTCCCTAAAGATTTCTCTACTTACCTGAAATGTATGAGTAAGCTTTGATTCTTTTAACTACTACATGCTTACAAAAACTTTTTTCTCCAAAATTTACTTGACTTTATCTAAATAAAATAATGCCCTATACATGACAGTATTCATGTGTGTATCTGTCTTTACGGGCCAATAGTTTGAATTGCACAACACTTCTGTAACAGAAATGCCATGGAAAGATTAAAATCCTAGTCTTAAGAGTGTATTATTAGCAAACAGTTACATTTTGTTATAAAGTTATAGTATCAAAAGATCAAATATTTAACTATATAAGTAAATTCATATAAGCATTCTAGTATATATTAGCTTACTTTATCTTTGTCAAACACTGTCATTAAAAATTAGTTAGACATCTTCAAACAGGATAAATCAATTTTTAAATGTTAAAAATTTAAACTTATTTTATGTAAAGTAATTCAAAATATAATTAATCAACTTAAATTTGAAAAAAAAATACCGTACCTGATTACTTCCATGGCCAAAAGGTGTACTGGATGTATTCGTGGTTACGCTGTGCAAAACAATCTCACCACTAAGAGACCCAGAAGCAATGTAGCAATCATTCCAATTGTATGCCACACAAGTGACTTCAGCTTTATGATCCTGAAGGAAACGAATACAGGAACAGCAGCCATTAACCCCACATTCTGATGAACAGAAAAGAGCACAGCTGTCAATCAACACCTGTGCTAACATTTTCCTTCAACACAACACTACTGAGCTCATTGGGAAACCACACAATCCACGTGGAGTCTCCTCAGAAGACAGTGTTCAAGGCCGTATTACATGTCCACGGACTCTGAAACAATAAACATTCTAGAAGGCTAACTTACTTAATGTTCACCTTAGAGAACTGACTTCCACTGATAGATAACATTAATTTGAAGTTAAATGTTTGCTCGAGTATTACTGTTCAACTAAAGGTGATGAAATTAGCACCAAAACGATAGAACAAATGCTAACTAAACAGTGGCATCAAGGGATCAAAGAAAACAGGTATCACTGTCAAATGAACTGAGAGAAACATAAAATTAAGTCCAACCTTAAGGGATGAGAGTGGGGAGTGGCAGTACACACATGTAATCCCAGCGCTAAGAAGGATCGTGAGCTCGAGACTAGCCTGTACTACGTAGAGCTCTAGGCTAGCCTGAGTTATATAGCAAGGTCTTATTTCAAATGACAAACAAACAAAAGCAGAGGTGAGTTATGGGGAAAGGAAGGAAACCAGACATGACCAAGTGGGAGAAAAGCAAAGAAACATCTGAGCCATCAGACAGCAGCTGCTCCCACTGGCTGAGCACCTTCTCAGTTGGGACTAACAGGCTATCTAGTCAATCTGTAAAAATCCTAAAATCAATGTCATTTGCCCCACTTACAGATGAGGCTCACAATACAACAAAAAATTAGGAGACTGGTGCCATCTTATATATGTGCTAAGAGACAACTAGTATTCTACTCCAAGTTAAACTCCAAAGCCCATGGCCTTCCAACACTGCAGACTGCCTACCAAATATGAACAGCATCTTCTTTGAGGGAACGAAAAGTTCAAGACTTTGAAGAAACTGAGTTCACAAAGAGTGTTCCCAAACACCAAATCAGAGATTTTTAGCAGGAACATGTAACACTGACCTAAAGGGTGGGGCTTTTGTTTTTCTTTTTAACAATATAGTGTTCTGTTATTTACTGACATAAATACTCAACTTGATACAAAATAACTAATGGATTATCAAGACTAGTATGGCTAGGACACCACACTCACATCATAACTTTATCCAAAGATCCTTCAAACATTCCCTCTGTATGCAAAGAAACAAGAAACATCCCTGTGCATTGTAGTCACAGGGAACTGAGTGTCATCTAATAGGACTTCTGCCACTTTGTAAAGGAGCAGGTGTCTCCCTAATTCCAGTTGTGGAAATTACTGCCATGAATCATCAGGAAACATCTGCTATGCACCAACCGAATGCCAGAGATCTGACAGACTGACCAAAGGCTCCCCTCCTCTCGGCTCTTGCAGACTCCCTCCTCAGAATGAGTCTGTCTAAGCAGTGGGAACCCCGACAGTACACAATGGAAATACTATACAAAGAGCAGAGCAGGTCTGCACTTGCAGGGACTACTGTTTGCTGCTCTGCAGTTACTAAAATAAACAGAAGCAGCATTTGCAAGCACAATGGCTCGCACATTAAGGAACTCGACAAAAGCTACCTACTTCATTAGCAGCAACCTGTCTTTTTCCACAGTCGAGTCTTCAAAGTTTAGCTCTACTTAATAACCTTCAGAATGAACTCAACGATGCTAAGATGTACAGGACAATGTCTGGTATCTACTACAAACAGTCTGGAGACGGATGACAGGGGAGCAGGTAAACCATTACTGTCACATGGCAACAGGTAAAGGAAGTTCTCTGTGTAGGCAAGAGAGTAAGAATATACAACTATATTTACATGTTTCATATTAAATCTGATATACTCAAAAATAACTCTGTAGTTCCCCTTCTAAATATTGCAAAAGGAAAAAGTAGAGTTAAGAAAGTCTTAACCACAGACTTTCCTGAGATGAACGTTTATTTCTGAACCTAGAAAGAACTACCTAAGAGAACATGGATTCTTCATAGTGAATTATTTTAAGAATTACTTCATTACCAAGTTCAACTCTGGTTACTGAACTCCAGAACCACACACACTTTCCCAAAACCCTTAAAAATAAATAAATAAAAACCACTGATGACAAAACTACACGTCAGAAAAAGAAAAACCAAGGAAGTAGTTTATTCAAAATAGGAGAAATACTTGAATATGTGAAATAATAATAAGGAAAATGCAACATGTGTCAGTAATTTTTATGAGGGAAAGTTTAAGTTAGATAGCACCTGCATTCCTCAATAAGTCTCACTTCAATTATAAGGGTAACCATTCCAAACAGAGTGTGAGCCATTCATTCTATAAATATTTAAAATATACTTGCTTACCTTAAGAGACCGATGAACTCGTTTTGATTTTAAATCCCAAATATTAACAGTGTTATTTAGGCCTCCACTTGCCAAATACATTGATGTGGAATTTAAATCGACACATGTCTGCTTTTGCTAGTTAAACAAACAAACAAACAAAATTAGCCTAACAGGTCCCAGAGATGATACAGTCTCACCCAACACAGTTAGCATGACAATGAATATGCTGAATTACAAGCAGAAATGCTGATACTCGCAACTAAAAATTTCATATCTCATCATCCTTCATAGAGAACCAACAGCTTATTTACCCTATGACATCAAGAAAATCAAAAATTGGTGGTGTTTCCTATGGAGGGCGGTGAGAGGAATCTCTCCCATCAAGCATGTGCTCAGTGTCTTCCCTTGCTAAGACCTTCTCTAGGATCTCTATAAAACGTCCTAAAATTAATCTCTGCTCAGAAAATGCTAAACATAAGACCTTTAAATAATTTCTAAACTGGGCGGTGGTGGTGCATGCCTTTAATCCTAGGACTCGGGAGGCAGAGGAAGGCAGATCTCTGAGTTCGGGGCCAGGTTGGTCTACAGAATGAGTTCCAGAACAGCGAGGGCTACACAGAGAAACCCTGCCTTGAAAAACCAAGCAAATAAATAAATTCTAGCTTAGCCTGCCATTTTACAGATGAGCAGAGGTTTTTAAACAGGTCAAATCTCACCCCAAGGAGTCCTAAGCATCTCAGCAAATCCAGACCTTAGGGCTAGGGGTGTAGCTCAGTAGCTGAGCATTTTCGGAGCAACTGTGAGGCTCTGGGAGATCGACCACCACAAACAAACATACATAAACATATAAACAAAATAACCTGGTCTCCCATCCTTCCTCAGCTCAGTCAGGGCACAGATTAGCCCTCAATTCCTTGTCACCCTGGTCCCAACCTATCAACAAGGTATATAAACTCCAACCCTACAATAAATTCCACATGCCTCCCTTCATCCAAATCTATCACTAGCAATAAACTCAAGCTTTGAACTTTGCTCAACCACGGCAGCAGTCACCTACCTAGTTTTTCTGTTTCCACTCTTGCTTTCTGAAAGCCCATGCCCCATGAATACAGTGGCAAAAATTTAAAAGAAAAAAATTAAAAAGCAAGCCAGAGTTGGGTATAAAGGTTTTCAATGGCTTACAAGCACACCTAGAAGAAACCCCAAACCCATCAATGTGATGTCAGAGCCATATTTGTCTGGGCCATCAAATACAAAAAACCAAAATGGAAAAATGAAGTCCAAAGGAAAGACTTAATGACTTAACCAAACGGAAAGCTGCGCAGGCTGAGGCAAATCACCTCACATTTTAGAGAGGAGTACTACATCACCTGTTCCTGCCCTGAGAGGCAGGCATCCCCACAACAGTCTGTACTCCAAAGACTCTTACAGATGTTCCCCTTCTCACACCCCCATGGGATGGTGACCAACAGTATCAACACATGTTCAAAAGAGCAAGACACACAGCACATCAGTGTGTAATAAACTCTAGTAATAAAGTTCTCCCAAACACCATCCTAGGAATGAATAGGTCTGAGGGGATCAAGAAGATTTACTTTAGAATCTACTTGCACTGCAAATCTAAGTTTTCTAATAACCATTAAAAAAAACTTGAAAAGATAAGAATGATATCCACCAAAAATTAATATATTGGGATGCCAGCTGTCACAGTACAATTATTGTTAAGGTATCAAAGCAAAACCTATACTTAGAACTGGTTTACCTTATTGATAGAAGACCTTTCTATGTTAGTGGATTATTAATGCATCTAATGAACTTAAATAATTAATAGAAACTGTATGGTTTTATCAACAGACACAATTTTTAAAAATTAAATTTCAAAGTTATTCTGTAGTCCCCAAAGCCATTATATTATAATACTAATACCAAGATGTCCACTTCAAAGAGGAAATATACAAAATTAAAAACAAAATAAAGAAGTCAAATTTCATTCTAAAAATAATGTTAAAATAAGTAGGGTGGAAAACTCTTTCCCCAAGGAGAAAAGGCCTGAGAGCTTAAATAGCATGTGAGTTGACAGGGCTGGGACCTCACCACAATAACGACCAGATACGCTGCAAGAAATTCCTAGCAAAGGGAATCACTGTTTGCAAAGGCTTTTAAAACTACAGCACATTCAAAATTGGAACTCCGATGAACTAATCTGTCTACCTGCTTCATAACGTAATGTTTTAAAGTGGGGAGGGCTAAAACTACACAAATAAGTGGAATATTCACTAAGTCCTCAAAATGATTCACATTTGTAGACATCACCAGTTAAAGTATTAAAGCATAAAACAGAATTTGAAGTATAAAAGTACAAAATATACTCTTTTTTTTAAAGTGTGAGGAATAAGGCGTTGTAATAATCCAAGGAGGAAGAGGGCAGAGGTCCTAAACACTGATTTTAAACACAGTGCATGAAACAGCACACAGCGATGAAGGCTGGAGGCACTGACTTGGCTTCGACATTAAATTCAACAGCAGCTTGCTGGCCACTTTTCAAAGGACCCCAAGACTGCTGTAACTCCTGTCCTGCAGAGCTGCAGTGACCCACTGACCAGGGTCATTCTCTTCTACTGAACTCCATCTCCTCAGACTCCCACTCTACTCTCAGACATTCTCACTAGCTAAGCTTCCTCGCCTGGGCTGAAGTGAGATTTAAGCTTAAACTAACTAACTAAACAAATAAATAAATACCCCACATAGAGAGAAGCAAACAGCAGCAGCATTAGCAGCAAGAAGAGAAGGAGCCACACCGTTTTGTTTGGGTGTTACTCTTTGAAGAGTAGCTTTTGTGAAGGTATGAATGGAAAAGAATCCAGTATTATCCTGAGTGAACTTAAAAAACAAAAGGATAAAAAAAATATTCACTGTGTGCTATGGGCCCAGGACTTACTGAAAAGCTGATCTGGTTCAGGTGCTTAAGGAAGGGCCCGGCAGAGCCCTGAGTCCTAAGTGGTTGGCATCTAAAGTGGAAGGGCATCTTCAGAGCTAGTCTTTTGTTGATGATCCTGCACTCAGTCAGCAGAGCATTACATCATGAGGATTCATATGGTCAGGTTAACCTAGTGACCTAAGTCACCCATCAACAGGAGGGGAAACTGAAACTAAGGCCTCCTAGGACTCAATATAATGTCACCCAACAGCCTTTCAAGTTAGCATATACACACCACCTGTTACTGTAGTATTCGGAACTTAGGAGAAAAAATGTGTTCAAACACAAAGAGCCAAGACAGAGAAGTCATTGTCACTTAAGCAAAACATAATTTAAATGGTTTAAAAAGCAAACAACTTACCCCTTCAGCAAGCTCCAAAAGCGGGACGGGTTTACATTTGCAACTTGACACCACTATTTTGTCTCCGCTGGAAGACGCTGTCACTAGGAAGTTATCTAAATGAAGAGTTAGGAAGCATCCAACAGTCCATGGGCACCCACAGCCCCCAACTATGGTCATAGAGCAGTCAAGTAAGCCAATGCTGAGACAGGAACACAAATACAGCTTAGACACAGCTTTTAAAATGGTTCCTAACTGCTAATTCTCTTTTTCAGGAGGGCAGGGAGAACCATCCCTTCTGGCTATGCTATCATCTGAAAGCTACTTAGCCCTTGTGAAACACTACTCCCTTCCCAGGGTGGGCCAGAAGGTCTAACTTTATCCTTTCAGAAGTGAGAACACAGTAAGAGCAGCTCACGCAAATAACAACCAGCTCTGTCATATACAAAGTCAGTTTATGGGACTCATTTACTAAACCACTGCTCAGTCCCAGCTGCAGTTAGACAGCTGGTATCCACGCCACTCTCCTACTTCTTCCAACAGAAGAATGAAGACCGATGCTTTCTCAGGACTGAAGTCAATGTCATAGATGCTTCAAGCAAGAACATATTAAGAATGAGTATTATAGAGTACAGTAAACACAACTGATTGTGGTTAAAAAAAAGCTGCTTATGCTATGCAAATTTAAACTTTAAATTAATCTTCACTTAAAATTTTAATTACATTACTCTATATAAATTATACATGAGTACTAAGTAAACACAAAACAGGGTATTTTAAACCAAAATGATTACATGATGTAATCAAGAATAAGAGTCTGATTTTGAAAGTCATAGTGCATTAAGATATCTGAACACTTTACATGTATATGCATGTGTGTGTACCGCTATGCATGCACACCAACATATCATGTTCCAGGTATGGAGGGCAGAAGATACTCAGGGAAGTCATTCTCTCCTTCCACCAATTGGGTTCAGCCAATTCAGCTCATCAGGTTCAGCAAGAAGCATTCTCACCCCCTGAGCCATCTTGCTGTCTCCAGAATATAGGAACTTTAAACTTTCAACTTTCAGGAAGCAAAATCTATGCATGGAAGCAGTGGAAACTTCTGAATAATTCTTACTATATGATTTTGGACAGTGTGCATAATATTCAGATATTTTATGAATAGATCATTTTTGTTGTTGTTTCTGAGACAGTCTCAAATATCTTAAGCTGGCTTCAAAACTCATTTTGTAGCCTAGAATGACCCTAAGATCATGATCCTCCTGCCTTTACCTCCCAAAAGCTAAGATTATAGGCATGTACCACCATGTCTGACTTAATGTGGTGCTTACAACCAAACCTAGGGCTTCATTCATGCTAGGCAAGTCTCTAGCAACTGAGCATCACTCCAGCCAATGTATTTATTATTAAATATTATTTTTTTTAAATAATACATCTATTCTGAGCTCCACTGGGATGAGGCTCACCTAGGTGTGTGTGTGGGGCGGTCACCTCCCACCCTAAGAATGAGTCTCCGGTGAAGTCAAGGATGGAGGGTCACCGTCTTCTCCCCTAAGAATGAGGTCTCCAGATAACAGGTAAACTGCCATCAACATGAACTGCTCATAAAAAGAGTCCATGTTTCTCTGGTTTGTGGATTCAAACCAAGCAGCAAGTGCAGAAATCCACAGAGCTAGCCGCTCATGCCTTCCCTGCAAACTCAGGTACAAGCTTACTTTTACAATCTGAGTATTTGCATATCTCTAAACTGAGCAGGTCCTGGTTAAGTGCTCCGCACATCATTTCTAGAGGAAATAAAACAGTTCCCACCAACACAGAGCCACAGTGAGAAGCCACTGGCTTTTTTGTTCACATTTCACCCCAAGGACACAGACAGAGAACTGCAGGAAGAGGGGAAGTGAGTTTCTAAGTTTTTCTTGTAGTTTTAGGAGTATGAGAGAAGGGCAGGACATCACCTAAAGAAACTAAAAGAATGAACTTCCCTGGCACCTCATACTAAACCTGTTCTTGGATCTTACACGCTGGAACCTAAGTCGCCAAGTCTAGAACTCTGTTCTTCAGTAACAACAGGCATGGAGGAACCACAGCCTCTTTAGGAGTGTGACTGACACATGGCTCTCTGCACAGAAATAGGAGCAGCTCCAGAAAGTCACATAGCACTTCCTCACTGCCACATCGGCCATTAGTGCAAGCTCATGGAAACACTCCCTGAAACGACGCTAAGCAGAAAAAACACAACCTATTTCTTTTCTTAAACCGTCCCAGAAAAAAAATGAAACTATAAACACAATTAAAAACTAAAAATAGAGAGGATCAACTTCATACACTTGCCACTCTCCTTAAAATAGCTTTCACATGACAGGCTGGAGAGTCCTTCACAAGTTTGATTAATAGAGCATCAAAGTAATTAGTTTCACTGCTGCTCCAATGCAAAAATCAAGAGATGATCAAGAGGGAAATTTAATTCAATAAGAAAACTTGTCATTTGTTATGTATGTGCAAGAATAGGCATTTGAGATTAAAAATTCCTAATACATTTGTTCATAAATCAGTCATATTTTAAAGCTATGTCAGTTTTCCTTTCATCAGGAAGAAATTATACTTTGATACTGGTAAAAACCAGACAATTCTTAACACTTAACGGTTGTTTCAAAACAGTATGTGTTCCACAGAAAATGAATTTCTAGCCTACCAATGACAGCGAGTATTTTCATATTTTCACATAAAGAAAACTAAGAGCATTCCATCTACAGCAGAGGCCCTCAACTGCAAGGGAGTCAGCAACTTGAGGCATCTGGACCACCACGACTGGGAGTTCAAGGCATTTCGAGGCTGGGCAGTAGAGGCCAGGAACATTTCCTATGATGCCCAGGAAAATCCCCACAACAAGGACCTATCAGACCAAAATGTTAACAATGTGAGGATGATAAACCCTAGCTGACAAGTTCCCATCACACCCATTGAGGAGCTCGCAAAAACAGGGAGCATGCCAATCAGAAAAGGGCAGAAAAAACTCAACCCATTTTGTCTGTTGGGAAATGATGCTGTTTTCATCACGGACAGAAAAGATAAACCCAAGCACATCATCAGGAAGATACAAATGGTGGACACAGTTTTTTGTTTTTGTTTTTTTAAATCTCCTCCCCATCTTGCTTCTGCCCCCAAGTGCTCACTGAATTCCAGATCAGACTCACAAATACCCAGATGGAGTCATAGAACAGCATTCCCAAATCTCCCCTATGCCCCACGACCCTCCTTATTCTGTGTATTCTATACTAAACTACACACAATAGAATTCTACCGCCTGTATCTGAAGACTGATATACAGAGGAAACAAGAGCACATGCATATGTAATACTTTTATCTGTATTTTTTTAATCTATGGTAATGATACAAAAATACTTTTCTTTTTATGGCCCAACACAGTTTTACTAATTACTGAAGACCAGTAAAAAGTTAACTTTTTTTTAAAGGATACTATTGCTGCTCCAACATATTGAACTTATTCCATGTGATGACATGTGGGGGTTGAATTTATCCACCAATGTCATAGACGAAGCATCCCATATTCTAATATCATCGCCTGATGAAGCAAATCTGAGGTTTTCCTGCATGACTGAGCCTATAAAAAGTTTAGAACAACATACACAATTACGGGAAAGCAATCTTTTAAAGCCAAAATGAAAATAAATGTTTTATTCCAAACAGCACACACACTAGAGAGACCTGAACACTAGACAGATCACATACTCTTAGCTCATCCTTCCAAGAGTCTTCCCCAGCAACCGCAACAAGTTCCACCTCCTCTGCCCACCTTACAAGACAGCTATAACAGTGCAGATCTCTTTTCTTTCCTGTCTGGGACCACTGAGACCTCAACACTGGCCTTCGTGTGTCTATGCATAAGCCAAGGTCACCTTCACCTTGGTGTCTCCTCACCTGCTACCCCCTCTACCTGGAAAACTCCCCCCAGGTTCCCCTAAACCACCCCCTTATCATTCTGGTCTCAGCTCCAACATCTCTGCCTCTAAAAGGAAGGTTCCCTATCTACTGTGGCGGAAGCAGCCATTTACCAGTTACCCTGTATTCCACCACCGAATTCAACGTCGTTCATGAAACTTCTGCTGTCTTATTTGTCCCCATAACAATGCCTGCCTCCTCATATAAGAGATTTGAAACATTCCTGATCCATAAGTGCTCCACAAAAAAAGTACCTATGTTCTCATCTTTTAAAATATGTACCTAGAAGTCTCAATCCCATTATCTCAAGTTTTCCAAAGTCTAGAATTAGCAGCATGGTTAAAGTTGTCATTGTCTCCTAATACCAACTCTCTTTTGTTTGTTTTTGTTTGTTTTTGTTTTTCGAGAGAGGATTTCTCTGTTGCTTTGGAGCCTGTCCTGGAACTAGCTCTTGTAGACCAGGNCACCTGCCCCTGCCTCCCGAGTGCTGGGATTAAAGGTGTGCGCCACCACCGCCCGGCTCTAATACCAACTCTTGGTAAACAAAGACCTCTCACGTTTTATTCAGTGTGATATTCCAACCCATAATTCTAACAAAGTGATGCCACAAGCCAAAGAAAGATATCCAAGGGGCTGCTCCAGGCCTTCTGAAGAGCAGCAGGTGTATGGGAAACAGTGCACACACAGGAGAGAAGAAAGCAAGACACAGACCCCCACCCTCAGTATAGGTGGTACTAGAGTACTGTATTATAAGGCTAGGCCATGGTGGTGCACGCCTTTGATCCCAGCACTCCAGAGGCAAAGGCAGGCAGATCTCTGTGAGTCTGAGGTCAGCTCGGTCTTCAGAGTGTGTTCCAGGGCAGCCAGGGCTACACAGAGGAAACCCTGTCTCAAAACACAAAACAAACCAACAAATAAAAGAGTATTGTATTATTATCTAATAAGAAACCATCAACAATACAACTAATTCTACTGCCCGTCCCTAAGCACTAATATACAGCAATGAATTTCGATGAAGTAGGTTGCAACGAGCTTTTTCTTGTAAATAAAATCCAGGGAGAAAAACCAGGGCAGCACAAGCATAGGCACTATTTTTTTAAATCGGTGATTTAAAAAAAAATCTATGGTAGCCGCACAGAATATATCTCTTTTTATAGGTCAACAGAGTTTCATTAATACTTGAAGTCTAATAAAAAGAGGTGACTTTTTTTAAAGGATACTATTGCTGCTTCAACATACTGAACTGAGTACACGTGATGACGTGCTGACCAACAGTGGTCACGGACAGGCACTCATTTCATCAACAAAGCACCACACTTATCTCTAAGGGGCTCCAGAGGACAAGATAAAACGCTTAAAGTAGAAACCGTTCATTCCCGAGAGAAAGGAAAAAAAATGTTTTGAGAAAATGTTTTAAGAAAACAAAAATGTTTAACGTTTAGGGAAAGGCTAAAACTGTTAGCCAGAAACTCCCGGGACTGCTGGGTGTGCTGTCGAGATACAGTAGGGTATGGGTGGTTCAGGGGTAGACGTGCCAGGAGCAGATGAAAACTTGCAGTCACCTGTTGAATTGCAGACAATGTTTCTATTCGCTGACAGAAGCATGTACCCTATGCCCCCACCCTAAAAGCAGAACTCGTCAGCGCAGTCAACACAACTTCAAGGAGTCGCTACCGTAAAAGGGGCAGCAACTCCAGGGACAGGGTGGATCAAAATCCCCAAAAGCTGCCTTAAGCGACCCGCCCAGGTCGTCTCACGTTTCCCTCGCTTGACTTCTGGGATCTGATAATCGGTCGCTCAGGCAGGATCCCGCGAAAGACGAGCGACAGCGACCAACTAACTGCACCCTCGGCTGCAGGAGAGAGAGCTCTCCCGGGTCGCACCCCAGGCCCAGAGCGGCTGCGGACCTGAAGGAGAGCAGGCCGCCCGGGGCAGCTCGGCCCGCAACTCTTCCGGCCCGTGACCCCGTTCCGTCCCGGGCCACTCTCCGCTGGGAGCGCACACCCGCTCGCCCGCCCGCCGCCGCCTAGCGCCGAACCGTAGGCGACCGACCCCGAGGTCCCACGCCGCGGCCCTGAAGCGGGGTGCTCACAGTTTCCCCCGTCCGGCGGAATCTCACCTCTGAGGCGTGGGACCACCCGCTCCGCGGCCGCGCTTCCGGCTCCCGCCTGGACTGTTAAACTTGGGCGGCCGGAAGTCCCGCCCGTGTGACGTCACTGGAGAGGCGG
>LOJH01048223.1:0-13065 GCA_001685095.1 Ellobius talpinus
TCTGGCCCTGAAGAAGGGAAGGGGAGCCTGGGTGCAAGCTGGGATGGGACAGGATTAGAGAGGTAGTAGCTGGGGAGAGAATCCCCTGCAGAATGACCAGAGAGGTTGGGGGTTGAGGAATGTTTGTGCTCCCTTTCTGTAGCTTCTGCAGACCTTTCAGGAATACACTCACCCCTGTGATGGATCTTCTGGTACAGGATCAGGGCCCCTTGCTAGCCAGGGACCTGGCAGACAAAAGTGTAATTATTTTCTTCAATCTTTTACCATACACCTGCTCTCTTGTTATCTTTTTATGTATATCTATATCTATCTGTTTATGTAAATATCTATCATCTATATCCATCCATCCATCCACCTATCAAAATTATATATTTTCTTCTATTTTATCACCTATATATGTACATATTTATCACCTATATATGTATCTATTATGTATTTATATATGTATGTATGCATGCATGCATGCATGTGTTTCTCTCTCTGTCTGTCTTTCTATCTACCAGTTTTTTCTTTCATTTTTTTTCTCTGTTAGCTAACATGGAGACTGGTATTGTTCAGCCATTTATATTAACACTTACATGTTTGTACAGTTGTTTTATCAAGTCAGGGAGGGTTCTTTAAATTTGTGTTATGATTGTGAAGTTTTCAACTTTTTTCTCAAATGCTGCATTTTTGCCTTATTTACTATGAATTTATATTTAACGTGTATACAAACATATATAACTGATATTTTGATGAGTTAAATACTGTTAATATAAATAATCTTTCATATTTCACTATACTTTAAAAATAGTTTGTGGTAATTTATAAACAACCATGTGCACATTTTTAAAGTGTGCAGTGTAGAGCTTTAGAAAATTGAGAATTATGCATCCACTAGTCTCTAATTATTGTTGTACAATTTCATTTGTACATCTTGGCAGACAACTCTGATTACCTTATTCCAAGAACTTGGAAGTGACTTTTGGAATTCAAGTGCTCCTGATTTGCCTGTTCTAGTCATTTCATATCAGTGTAATTATGTGATACATGGCCTTTGTTCTCTCACTATTTACATTGAGAATGCTTATATTCTTTAAAAATATTTTTAGTGGTATAAACAACCACTCCAACATTGTTACATTTGCTATCATGATTTCATGTTATGTCTTATATCTATTTACTTTGGTTCATTATATTCACTATAATGTATGTATACCATATTATTTTATATTTTAAATTGATTCTTATAATGTATGCCTTTGAATTGCTTTTGTCCACTGCAGCTTCATGTAATTATCAGTGTATTTGGAGGTTGTATCTCTTATTTGTAACTATTTTTCTTCATATTTGGTTCTCAACGCATTGTTTTTGTTTGCTGTGTTTGGATTATCTAATTTTTCTCTAATGTTTTATTATTTAAACATTTACCTATATTTTCCACAATAATTTCCAATTGAGGGTTAATATTTAGCTCAAGATGCTCATATTAAACTTACAACTTATATTATTTCCTGTAAATTTTTTTCAAAGTGCAAGATAATAGTATATACAATCCCCACTATCATGTTTCAGGAAACTTTTGTATATTATGCATAGCTATGAGTCTCTGAAAATAACTTACCAGGCAAGAAGCACTTTATTTTAATGGAGAGCCTACTGTTAATTTTATGGATGAATAAAATATAATTGTATAAGTCCTTTGAAAAGGTTTTCTTAACAGGAAGAAAGAAGAAAAATAGTTGATGATGCAAATGACAGCCAGATAAAATTAACAGGAAAAGAAATGTAAGCAGCTTCTAGAAGTTAGAAGTGAGTCTTAGTTGACTGTCAACAAACACAACAAATGTTGATCCTCAGGCTTTGGAAAGAAAGAAATGAATTTTATCAACAAACAGCCCTAATCATCAACTCCCTAGAGACTTGAAAAGCTATGCCACTGACATCTTGAGTTTTCCCTGGTGGGGCTGTTAGGGAATATGAGTTTAAGATGTGCTACATTGTTTTATGCTGTGGAATATTTGTTTAATGATGCAAAGATATGTTACATTCTTTTATGTTGCATTTGCTTAGTTCTGTAAAGCTGTGCTGCTTTGCCTGTCTAAAACACCTGATTGGTCCAATAAAGAGCTGAATGGTCAATAGGTAAGCAGGAGAAAGGATAAGTTGGTCTGGTTGGTCCAATAAAGAGCTGAATGGTCAATAGGTAAGCAGGAGAAAGGATAAGTTGGTCTGGCATGCAGAGATAGTAAGTAAATAAAAGGAGCAATCAGCCTATAAAATAAGAGAGGGAAGAGCTAGAAAAGGAGAAGGAGTGGAGGATTCCAGGGACCAGCCACCCAACCATACAGCCAGCCATGGAATAAGAAGGAAAGAAAATGCAAGGATGGTACAACATACACAAATCTGTCAATTATACATAATACACCATATGAAAAGACTGAAAAAAAACCCACATGATCATCTCATTAGATGCTGAAAAAGCCTTTGAAAAATCTAACATCCCTTCATGATAAAGGTCTTGGAGAGATCAGGGATACAAAGAACATATCTATACATAACAAAGGCAATATATAGCAAACTGATAGCCAACATCAAGTTAAATGGAGAGAAACTCAAAGCAATTCCTCTAAAATCAGGGACAAAACAAGACTGTTTATGCTCTCCTTATGTACTAAATATAGTACTTGTTCTAGCTAGAGCAATAAAGCAACAAAATGAGATCAAGGGGATATAAATTGGAGAGGAGGAAGTTAAACTTTCACTATTTGCAGATGATATGATAATATATACAAATGACCCAAAAATTCTACCAGGAAACTCCTACAGCTGATAATAACCTTCAGTAATGTAGCATGATACAAGATTAAAAAAATTCAATAGTCCTCCTATATACAAATGATAAATGGGCTGAGAAAGAAATCAGAGAAACAACACCCTTTACAATAACCACAAACAATATGAACTATCATGGGGTAACGCTAATCAAACAGGTGAAAGACCTATATGACAAGAATTTTAAGTCTTTGAGAAAAGAAATGGGGAAAATATCAGAAAATGTAAAGATCTCCTATACTCATGGATCAGTACAATCAGCATAGTAAAAATGGCAATCTTACCAAAAAGCAATCTACTGATTCAATACAATCCTCATCAAGATCATAACACAATTCCTCACAGACCTTGAAAGAATAATCCTCAACTTCATATGGAAAAATAAAAACCCAGGAAAGCTAAAACAATCCTGTACAATATAGGTACTTCTGGAGATATCACCATCTCCGACTTCAAGCTCTGCTATAGAGCTTTAGTAATAAAAACAGTTTGGTATTGGAATAAAAACAGATATGTGGGATCAATGGAATTGAATTGAAGTTCTTGACATAAATCCACACAACTATGAACACCTGATTTTTGACAAAAAGTCAAAGAATGGAAAAAAGAAAGCATCTTCAACAAATGATGTTGGCATAACTGGATGATGGCCTGTAGAAGAATGCCATTAGATTCTTATCTATCACAATGCACAAAACTCAAGTCCAAGTGAGTAAACGCCTCGACATGAATCCAGTTACACTGAACCCAGTAGAAGAGAAAGTGAGAAGTAGCCTTGAGTACATTGGTACAAGAGGCCCCTTCCTGGATATAACAACACCAGTAGCACAAACATTGAGAGCAACAATTAATAAATGGGATATCCTGAAACTGAAAAGTTTCTGTAAGGCAAAGGACACTGTCAATAAGATTAAAAGGCAGCCTAACAGAAAAACGTCTTCACCATCCCCACATCTGGCAGAGGACTGATATCCAAAATATATAAAGAACTCAAGAAACTAGATATCAAAATACCAAATAATCCCTTTAAAAAATGAAGTACAGATACAGCAAATTCTCAGCAGAAGTATCTTGAATGACCAAAATAGATTTAAAGAACAATTCAATATCCTTAGCTATGAGGGAAATGTAAATCAAAACAACTCTGAGATACCATATTATACCTGTTAGAATGGCCAACATCAAAAATGCTAGTTACAGCCTATGTTGGAGAGGATGTGGAGTAAGGGGAATACCCTCCACTGCCGGTGGGAGTGCAAACTTATACAGGCACTTTGGAAATCAGTATGGTGGTATCTTAGAAAATTGGGAATCAATCTACCTCAAGACCTAGCAATACTACCAAAGGATGCTTAACCATACCACATGGACACTTGCTCAACTATGCTTATAGCAGTATTATTTATAATAGCCAGGACCTGGAATCAATCTAGATGCCTCTCACCTAAAGAAGGTAAAGAAAATGTCATGTATCTACACAACAGAGTATTACTCAGTTGTTTAAAAACAAAAACAACACCATGAAATTTGTAGTTATTTCCCTTACCTCTGGCAAAAGGGATTATAAATTTCCAGTCATCAGATATCTGTGGCACCTATCTGCATCCTAAGGTCCACACTAGCTTCCAGGTTCCCTCAGTACCTACACACAAGTACTTGTTATACATTTCAATGTACCATATGCCAGTCTCCAGACCCTTCCCTCCCTGAAGCTACTCCTCTTCTAGAAATGCAGCAATTCTCACTATTATTGGCTCCTGCTATTCTCACTATGCTCTCTCTATTCTCCATCCCTTGCTATTCTCCCCTCCTGCACATAAGCCTGACCTTGTACGTCTGCTGGCCCTGTTCAGACTACTTCTTTCTTCCTTTACTCTGGTCTCTTCTAGATGCTTCTGGATTATTTTTATCAATCAAACCTTAACTATATATGCAGAAGACCCTAGGTCATACTCATGCAAGCTTCCTAATATTGGTTCAATCTCTGTATGCCACTATGAGCCCAGGTTAGTTGATTTTGTGGATTTTCTTGAGATGCCCTTGACCCCTCTGACTCCTGCAATCCTTCTTCTCCTACTTCTGCAAGATTCCAAGAACTCTGCCTAATGTCCCTGAGCTCTGCCTAAAGTTTGGCTGTGGCTTTCTGCATTTGTTTCCATCAGTTGATGGTTGACACCTATCTGATGACAATTATGCTAGGAACCTGCATGGGTCTGTCCTAGGCTTGCCGCATCTATGTTACTGTTGTGTGGCTTGGTCTTCTTGTGGGAACAGGGGATGTCACTCACTCTTTTGTCTTCTTTAGGGACCCTTCTTTCTCCTTCCAGGTTGCCTCACCTAGCATTAATGTGAGGGTTTGTGCCTAGTCTTGTTGCGGTTTGACATGCAATGTTTGGTTGATATCCTTTGGGAGGCCTGCCCTTTTCTAAAGAGAAATGGAGGTAAGATGCGGTGAGGTAGAGAGTAGAGGTGTGTGTGTGTGTGTGTGTGTGTGTCTGTGTGTGTGTCTGTGTGTGGGGGACTGGGAAGAGAGGAGGGAGGGGAACTGCAGTCAGAATGTAATATATGAGAGAAGAATAAAACAAAACAATCAAGCAAACAAACTTAACCATATCATGGAGTGGTCATGTATGTTGGCAGTCTCTTTACTGCACCTCCTCATTAATATAAGGGAAGTAAATAAAAGAGAAGAAATAATTTTCAAGTTTAAATAGATACATAACACTTTTTATGTTGTCTTTTATACTCCAAGGATCTAAATTTTTATCTTAAATCATGTATCCTTAGCCTAAACAACTTCCCTTAGCACTTAATGCAAAACTACCCTTATTCTTCAAATGTCCTTTCATTCAAAATGTCTTTATAGTTTTGTCATTCTTGATAAATGCTTGTACTGGTTAGAGAGTCCTTGGGTGAGATTTTGTTTGTTCATCTCAGCTCAACAAGTCCTCCAATTTCTTTGTGTCCTCTGTGGGTTTGCATTAGAAGTTTGGTATTAATGAAATAGTTATCCCACTGCATGCAATGCTATTTTCTTTTACTGATTAAAAGATATGTCATTTATCCATGGCTTTCAGTAAGTCACAATAGGCTGTGGGAAAGGCTTCTCAGCTTTCATTCTGCTTAGTGTTCGCTAAGTATTTTGTAGGTAGTTTTTATCTCTTGTTTTTGTTTTTGTTTTGGTCTGGTGTTCAGGACTAAAACCAGGGTTTATCACTTGTTAAGCAACTGCTTGCTCTACCACTGAGCGAAATTCTGAACCCCAGACACAGTTTTTATCCCTTCAGATTGCATTCTGTAGGCCAGAGGAGAGCATCTGATGTCCTACCCTGTTACTCTCTACTTTGCTCCGTTGTGACAAGGTCTTTCATTGGACCTGGAGTTAGGCTGGTGGCTAGCAAGCCACTGTGCTTCTCCAGTCTCCAACTCTCACAGCCCTGGAGTGACAGGTGCACCTTTTGCAGGATCAGGCTTTTAATGTAGATGCTGAGATACAAATGTAGGTCCTCCTGATTATGTAAAAACTGCTTTTACTCACCAAACCATCTCTCCATTCCTTTTAATGATACATTCCTTTACTCTATATATTCAATTGCTCTTTTTTCCTCTGGTAATTATTTGACAGTTCTGTACAGTCACTTAAAAAATTTAATCACTGCAAGTTTTAGTTTCAACTTTTCATTGGGTTCTTTAACTTTTGTATTCTTTTATATTTCAGTCTCTCTCTCTGTGTATGTCTGCGTCTGCATACAATGATATTGGAGACCCCCCCCGTGTGTGTGAGTGTGTGTGTGTGTGTGTGTGTCTGCATCTGCATGCAATGACCATGGAGGCCAGAGAGTGTATTGGATATCCTAAAACTGGAGTTATAGGGAATTGTGAGCTAGCTTGTTAGTGCTGGGAAATATATCCAAGTCTTCTGCAGGAACAGCAAGTGCTCTCAACCTATGAGTCATCTACCCAGTCTCCATTTGGTTCTCCTTGCATCTTCTGTTTCTTTGTTGGGTCTATATATTTATATATAATATATATGCATACACACATATATTACACATATATACATATATCAACATATATAAACATATTGAAAGTATATTTTATTTCAGATAAGTTAACAGCTGATTAAACATTGTTAATAGTATTATATTGGTATTGTTATGGTACTGAAATATAATAAAATTGTTAATACTAAAATATAATAACCATCTCAGTGGTAGCTCTAACTTCTTGTAGTTTTAGAGATGAATAGTTGATTTCCTTTTTATGACAAATATTATCCAAGTTTTGACTCTTCAATTATCAGATAGCTCTGTATTGTCTATTTACTACTGTGAATGTAAAATTGTTGATATTCTTAATTATTTTTATCTTTAGGGTTTTTTCTTCTTTTTGAATGAACATTCAAAGTGAATGCCAAGCGATAACTTGTTTATTGGGCAATATTTTGCTATCATTTCAGATTCTGAGAGAGGGCGGTTTATCTGAAGTGATTTGAACTTGTTCTATTTCATGGTTAATTATCAGGTAAAAATGTGGATCCTTTGTCTTTTTCTTCTGTGACTTTGCTGTTCCCGGTAGCTAAACTCATTTTATTTCAATTGTCAGGATTCCCTGTTCAGAGAGACTAATCTTGAGCTAGCAACCCTGTCTGCCAATTAAAATTCCATAGGTTAAAAAATTAAAAATGTGAAGAAAGAGTACTCACCATCCTTTCTATGTATCCATTTTCTGTATCTGTGTGCTCATGTGAGGATCTATTTGCTTTTGTTCTTCTTCCAGTATCTCTATCTTTCTGTGTTATTTCCAAGACTGATAGTTTTCTTCATTGGAATCCCTGGCGTCTTATGATGTCATTTCTGTAAGCTGATTGGTTATTTTTTCTTTTAGTAATAATTAATATTATAGATTTTCAGTAGCGGTTAGTATGATAACTAGAACTCGTTAATTTTTTTATTCCTCTTCTCTTCCTATGCTGCTAGGAGTCATGTATAAAAAAATTGTGATCATTTCTGTATTGGCCCTTTTCCTCATGGAAATTAGAAGCTAGTGGAGAAGACAGGTGTTCAAAACAATGAAAATATAATATGTGTTGTCATAAAGTTAATTCCAGAGTGCCACAGAAATAAATAATGGGACGCTTTAACTTAACTCCACAGAAAAACAAAATTACATTCTCCCAACGAGTTTTAAATTGAAACTCGAAGCAGGCATAGGTGTTAAAGTTACATAAATAAGTTTCAATTTGTCTACTTATAAAAATATGGAGGACAAGGAAAGAAATTGATTAAAGTAAATAAGACATTAGAGGGCCAGAGTGGAAAATTAAATTCAAAAGTTTAAAAAAAATCAGGAGATAATTATGTCCTGGAAAATTTGGTGACAGTGAGGTTGAAATTCGGATGCTTTTGAATTATACTTGGCAGTGAGAGGTAAGGAAGAACTTATATTTGTAAAGTTCAGGGGAAAAAAGTCAGAGAAACATTAAGAACAACTGGATTTCTGGCATGAGCCTCTGAATTGGTGTGGGAACTTTTACTGAGAAGGAACACAATGGGGAAGGACTAAATTAGGATGCAAGTTGAAGTTGCTAATGTACTTTCGGATTCCAGGTGCTTGTATTATATTCAAATTAGAATGTTCAACATGCAGTAGGGAGTGCATAAGAACATTTTTAGCTGAAAACAGCATTCTTGGAGCTAAGTTTTAGAAGGAATACTTTTTCCTTGTTATCAGTGGATTTATAAAAAGAGGATTTCCATGCTGAAGAAGAAAAACGTATATAAAGGGATCTTTTCAGGGCCTCTTCACTTCCTCCTAAACTCCAGAGCAGAATAACTGAGTTATCTCACAGAAAAACCTGGAGCTTTCTGAGCCTGCTTGGCAATAGGCTTGCTGGTCTGTCTTGTCAGAGTTCATACACCTCCGGGACACAAGTGTTCTCTTCATTCATACTATTTTCCAGCAGCCAGCATTTGTCTGAATGTTGACTTGTGAGTGGAGGAATAATGATGTTCACATCGGAGACTCAAGACCTCTATCATGCCGCAAATGTGAGCCATGGTCTCCAAACAGCAGTCAGTAAATTAGGGATTTTGATAGAGACCAATCATTTTCCTCTGCTGTTTGCTTTGTTTTTCCTAAGTTTAAGAGTCAGAGTTATGATGGCACTCATTGTGTCTACATAGACAAAAATTAATAAGTTTCATAGTTTTTTGTGTAATGACTTGGTGTGAGGGCTGTTGGATATTTATTCATGTTCACACTAGCAATAAAAGGTCTAATTTAGACTCAAATCTAGTTAGTTGTTTATTTAAAAACATTTACTTTATTTTTAGTTATGTATTTCTATGTATGTCTCTGTGGGAATATGGCACATGTGCAGGTAGATTTCAAGTCCAGAATAGGGCATTGGTTGCCCTGGATTTGGAGTTAGAGGCAACTGTGAGCTATCATATGGGAATGTCGGGAACTTGAATGCAGATTTCTTGGAATAATACCAAGTGCTCTGAATCAACAAGAACTTTTTATAGTCCCAGTTTTTTATTTTTTTGAATTTTTTTGAACTACTGTCTTACAGTATATCACAGTAGTGATCCTAAAGAGTGGACGTACTAAAATCTCTTCCCCAATGATATTTAGGTAAACTGATTAGAAGAAAAGTTAATATGGGTGTTTTGTTATTGCATGAGCTAAGTATAAATTACATGAAGAACTGAAGAAACTAATATCAGATGTTTGTGCAATCACAGCAAACCTTGACTGTGAGAGGTGTGTGGTAGACTATGTGATGTTTGCCATGTCCCACTGTCCGTACCTCCAGCACAGGTCACTTTCTGTCCTGAACATTTCTATAGAGCAATTTGACTTCTAGGAGATGGTGGATCTCACTATTCAGAAGCACAGGATGTTGATAGTTGAAAAGAATTTCTCTGAAGATTAAGCCTAAATCCTACAGAATTAAAGTTAAAAGCAATTAAACAGAGCAAGTTCCTTAAAATAGCTTTCATTAATACAAAGTATGTTAAAGTAGAAAAAGAACATATATACTTTAGTCAAATAGTTAGACTTCTTTAAACCTACATTGCCTTGAAAACCTTTTGTTGGTCGTGACACTGGGACTTGAACCCAGGTCCTCTAGAATGTTAGGAAAACGTACTATCTTCCAGTCACATTCTTAGCTGACTTTTAGCCTAGTTCACACGTTAGTCTGAATGCATCAAAGTTGCTCTCTTGGGCTGGAAATGCAAGTGTGATTTCGACACACCCTGCTGCTGTAGTTGTTCCCGTTCAGCTGTGCAGTGGTGATCTCTAAGGGCAAAGCCACCTAGGTCCATTCAAGAGTGAATTGTGGACTTAGGAGGAAAAAATGTGTGATTACACTATAGAGTAGTGAATCATAGAGCCACTGAAGACTGTATTTTGTAGTCCATATATCGGGGTCAGAGTAGGGTGTCTGCCAATAGTTGTGTGGGTGTCTTTGTGATTTAATTCTTTTTCTGGCCTTGCACAGTTCATCTGTTCTTTTTGTTCTACAGTTTGCTATTTTGTAAATTGAGAACTGTACTTGAAACTCTCTTCTAAGGTGGTGGTTCCAAATGGTAGTGAATAGTGTGGGGGCTAGTTATAATGGTGCTGGTCACATTGTAAAAATATACCTTTGTTAGTGATTACTATTACTGTCATAGTTACATTATAATTGATTGCATTTTTTTACATTACTTTGAAATGTTCAAAGTTTGTTTTATTTTCACTAAATTAGGACCAGGAGAGAAAACAAAAGCAAAACCCAAGTGCTTTTATAGGAACATTGACTCTGTTGGCAGGCAGGATCGCAAAACAATGAACCAAGGAGAAAAACATACTAGCAACATGAAGAGACCTTTCCAGACAGGCGAGAAGGACAGGCAGACACAAACAGGATCAGAAACAGGATTGGTGATGGGTCTGGGATAATGAGCATTGGCTAACAAATCTACTGAGACAAGAGATGCAAGGTCTTTCTTTGCGGTAGCTCTCACTATTCCCTGTAGTGAAGAACTGGGAAATAAGGTAAAAATAAACACAACAAAATACAGGGGCCTCCTTCCAGCCCAAAGGACTTCCATTCCCCAGGCAGTGTTAAGTTCTCGGGTCTCACGCAATCTCAAGAGACTCAAGAGGAAACTGAAGTCAGCTTTGCTCATGGATGTGGCACCCAGAGCCCCAGGTGAGTCTTAAAGAGCTAAAGGGCCCTCACAGGAAAGGTACCCCGAGGAGCTTCCCAGAGCCACAGATCCCCCGTGCCATTTGGAGTAGAGTCATACACCTACACAGGAATTAATGAACAAAGAAAAAAATTCATAGTGGCAGGCACAGTCAGAGGCCAAGTAGCAGAAGCTAGCTGTAGCGTTATGGGGCTGAATAAAAAACTCTGATAATCACCAGATAACCGAAGCTGAAGCACCGAGAATCCGATGCTACTGGACCAAACTCAGCTGCGATCCAAACTGTGCTCACGTCGGTGTTTCATTGACTCAGGTCTTAACTTGAAGATAGGGCCCTCTTGAAAACGAATTGAGTTGGGTGGTGGTGGTGCACGCTTTTAATCTCAGCACCCGGGAGGCAAAAACAGGAGGCAGGCGGATCTCTGTGAGTTCGAGGCCAGCCTGGTTTACATGCACTAGTTCCAGGACAGGCTCCAAAGCTACAGAGAAACCCTGTCTCACCCACGCATGAAACAAAAAAGAAAGAAAATGAATTGAAATTTATGGCCTAGCAATGCTTAAGGACACATGGGCACTCCGTATCTGGCGTTTCTGTTGAACTTTCCATAGTGGATTTCATGGTCTAAGTTGATGAAGACACCTGACCAGGTAGGTCTCTTCCTCAAGAGGGCACAAGATCTCATGACAGATAGTAGGGCAGTTCAACAGAACCACCATATATGGGCTGCCCATGCATGCTTCAGCATTGCTAGGGCTTCAACTCATTTTCTTTTTTCCTTCCTTCCTTTCTTTTTTGTTTCTTTGAGACAGAGTTTGCTTTAATTCCTATTTTAGTTTAGTCCTGAAAGCAAATGTCAAAATCCTACACATGGTTGTTCACATTGATTGTTCAGTAGAGTTTTTTTGCAAGGATTACCTCTGGCAGGCTTACTGCCTTGCTTCCCTTTGTGGAAAATTACTCAAAGACAGTGGTTTTGGTTTTCTTTCAGATTTCTTACTGCATTATCTTTGTTATTCGAGTGTTTCAGCATAACAGCAAGGACGAAGAGTTGTAGTGGATGCTCATGTGGGGCAGCTGACTTTGCAGTTCTTTGTGTGACTGTATACACACACAGACACACACACAGACACACACACAGAGACATACACACACAGACAAATGCACACACACATATGTATGTATATATGTTTTGGTTGTCCTTCATCTGTGTGTACTAGAATGAAAAAGTCCATTCACAGGGGTGGCACACAACAGACTCTATGGTTAGCCCTTAGTTTTATGCCACTCCCTGTGGATAGAATTTCCAGGCCGTTTTATTTGAAATACCAGGTAGAAAAGTGCATTGCATAACTGAGATTAAGCAAGCAAGTACACATATACACAAAGTACTTTCCATACAAACCTTTTCTGTAGCACAGAAAGAAATCATGATTTAGTAGATGAAAATTTTGAAGATCAGAAATGGAAAGATTTATTTAATTCTTATATAAGCAATCAATATTTGGTGGAAACATTATCTATATTTAATAGCATATCAAAATATAACATTAGGAGATTTGAGCAACCCAATACTATTAATCCTTTGCTGTGTGTACTATGCTTTAAATATATTTACTCCTTCAGCAACATTTATAGATACATCCCTTCCCACTTAAGATTGGGGAAACTGGCAAAATATTGAGTTGGCTTTGTCTGTGATCACTCAGTGGACCAGGATCAGGAATGGGGCATTCAACACCTCAGTGAAAACATGCCACAGCGGACTTCTACTATGATGCATAGAGTAATAAAAAAAATCCAGATATCAAATAGCTATTACCCTGGATTATGGAAAGAAGCTTTGTAAGCTTTGTAAACATAAAGTAACTGAAGAAACAAGGAAGAAAAATAATGTAAAATCAAGTCTGACCTACCATGTAGTGATGGGGCGAGCAGGCCTGCTTTTCGTCCCAGCCGGCTCCCGCATGGCTAGCTTAGCCCCGGAAATAACATCACACAAATTATATTCATTTAAACACTGCCTGGCCCATTAGTTCTAGCCTCTTC